>VZTD01001045.1:9189344-9242878 GCA_013397725.1 Rhagologus leucostigma
AAGCAGTGGGCTGAGCACCATTTTCTCCCATAACTGAATCCAATTTATATGGCTTGACTTTTAACCAGCTTCTTGTTACCAAAAGAAATAGCAATAGCATTTCTGTGACGTTGCACTGCTAGAAAACATGAAGCAGTAACAAAGCCATAATGGTAATTATCTGAGCACCTAGAGCTGTTATGCTGGAACACTAAAAATGTATAACTCTTTTCTGTTTGCTTGAGATTCTCAAGTCATGAAATTGGATCTCAAGGATAAATCTGTTGCCAGAAGCAGGAAAAGACCAGATGCTAAAACATAGTGAAAATGTCTGAAAGATCATGTGGTCATCAGATGGAAATATTCACCTGAGCATCAGAATTAAAGCAGTACTAACCACCAATAAAAAAGCAAACCTCTGATGTATTCTATGGACATATAGAAATGTCTGCTGAGCTGCTTGGTGGTTCAGATGCAACTGTAATTCTTTGAAAGTGTTCTGGAGTTAGTGTGTATGAACATCTGAGACAGAATTATTCTGAGTTCTGAAAATATCTGCACATTCAGAAAAGGATATATGACTATATTCATGTCAAAGAGTGTAATGAGAAAAGAAAATAGTATAAAATTAATTCATCTTGTGACAAAGATTATAATGGAAGTGGAGATTAACTCTGTGGAATAAAATAGTCTGGTATTTAATTCTTTACTTAAATGTCTTAAAATAGACACGTGTAATCCAGAACTTCAGTTTTAATGTTTATATTTCTGCTTCCTTGAATTTTTATGTGATTCTGCCTTCGGGAAAAATATGAAGTCAAGCAAATGGATACAGAAAAAATTATTCTTTAAGCTATATAATTTCATAAATACTGTGACCCAAATGTTCTTAAAAAAATGTTTAAACTATTATTGTCCTTTCATGCTATGGCCATTATTAGTTCGCTGCTGCGGTTTCAAAACAAGAACAAACATCAAACCTACACTTGCACCAACAAAGAAAAAAAAAGGTGCTTGTGATTCTCTTAATTGGTCTACTAAAATCTACCTATTTACATTATTTAGAAATACTGATCATAAGGCTAAAGTGATCCAAGCAAGACTTATGTATTAATTAAATATGCTTTCCATGGTAGAACTACATCTTCTTGTACATTAAAAGGCTTTTCTACGTTATAATGTGGTAAGTTACTGTTAGCCATTTTTCATGACTCATCTGAAATACAAATTACAGACTTTTTAAATATTTTAAATATATTTCTGTAGGGTCTAGAAAAATTTGCTGAAACTTAAAGTTCACCGACAGGAAGAAAGAAACCTAACCAATAGAACCGCTAAGATATATCGTTACCATCTTCTATCTTCACAGTAGATATCAGTGGCAAAAGTAGACAAGAAAATAGACCAAAAAAATATTATAAACTAATCATAGCATTTCTTTTTAATTATACATTTTGCTCCCCAATATCTCTTTCATGTTGCTTGCAAGACTCCGGTGGCAATGACCCTTAAGGTTTAATGGACTAGCTCTAGTCAGCGCTGTGTATATTACATTTTGTGACATGCTTTCTTTTCATACAAATATCCTGCAAGTTGTGCCAATTACTGTCCAACAACTGCCATAGTAGCAGTCTAGTAAATCACCAAAAGGAACATCTGTCTCCAGGGAATGTCTTCCAGCTGTTCGTGTAAAACATTTTTGGGTTTGGTATTGACAGAAAATCTGAGCTTGGGGGAACACCACGGATCTGTTAAAAATGCTAAGGGTGTAGATACATCACTGATTTTATAATGATTAGATATAGCAGCTATTAAAGAAATGCTTTTGATATCACACAAGAAAAAAAAAAAATCTCATTCTTTAAAGTGAAAACATGGCCACATAGTTCAAAATTAGCAAGGGAGTAAAAATTTGTTTTTTCCTAATCTCTGAAAGACAGTTCTTTATGATTGTGGTCTCCTGTGTGTTTTACTTCTTATGAGGTAGATGTTCCAAAGCACATGGAAGTATGGGAAAGGTTAAGAGAAGAAAAATAGTAAGTCTGACCTTGTCCTTTGGTCCAAAGAAGTTCTGTAATTTAGACTAAATGAAAAATTCAAAAAATTATGATGCTTGCTCTGTACTAGATATGCCTGGTATACAATAAACTACAAAATTTATTAATGTGCAATGTAATAAAGATATAAAACAGATGAACTTTGTCAGGGCCATAGGATCAGCTTTTCAACTTGACAAAAGTTTAATCACAAAGATAAAGGTTTTAATAAAACTAGTGACATATGTCCAATTCCAGGTAGTGAATTACTGTACTAACTACAAGATACTACTGTTAACTACTCTAGTAAGTACAAGTTTCTGGAAATTAGGTTCTTTACATATTGCTGACTCTTGCAGTTACCAGCTTATTTCTTGTTTTTTTTCATATTGTTGCAAAATCGTACCAGGATTTTAAACAAGTTCTTCCTGAAACAAACAAAAGAAGATGGAGGGAGAAAGGCAAATGCAATACACCTTTGATAACAAAAAATGTTTTCTTTATATTTCCTCACAAATATATATACCACCAATATATTTATTTGCTGCAATTATAATGATTACCTGAATATTTTTTGACTCCTCTGTATCATGCCAGTGACTGCATGATTTTACATTTGTATTCCGCTCTATAAAAGTCAAAAAGTTTCAGGACAAACATTGAAAGCCTGCTGACACTGTGTGCTGTAGCTGGGTAGGCCACAGATCTCAAGCAGTTACAAAGAAAGTCAGACTACAAAGCAACAGCTGCTAGTGTAAGCAGGAAAAGGAGATCATCCATCTCGCAGGACATCTCATTTCCACAGCCTCATTTTAAGAAAAGTTATCAGGAAGGGACTGACTACAGCACCCATATGAAAAGCAATAGACTTTACTTTCTTAAGCCACAGTTAACAGCTAAAATAATATTTCAAATATCCATTTTGCAGATCTGACTGGGTGGAAGTTTGTAAAAGTCAGAAAATAAGACAAGTAACTGAAATTTAATCCACAGAAAAAAATATTCTTAAATTTGAAATGCTGGGCCCTGTGTTTGTTTTAAGGGCAACACAAAGTAAGATTTTAGCCCATCCCGTCTACCTGGTCTAGTCATAATTTGGCCATCAAAACTGAGGAAAAAGCCAATAGTTGCTGAGGAATGCAGGCAATATTGGTAACTTCAGATAATATTCTTTCTGCTTAAAAAAAAGGGAGTTTTCTCTCCACTCGCTTCCTACTAAATGTATACACATGCAGAAATCCTGCTCCTAGGCTTAACAACTAAAGTGTCTCTTGTTTGTTTCCTAATGTGTAAAATGCCAAGCAAGCACCTTGCTTTACCTTAGAAAGCATATGTACTTCCAGGAGCACACTTTACAGTCATGCCAAATGGTGCATGCAGTATGCACCATGATTTTATTTAGACAGACATTTTGAGAAACTCAAGGGTTTGCTCAGCTAAGGAAACAGAGAAAACTTTAGACAGCTCTTTGTGTCCTGTACTCTCAGTGAAGAAATCTTTTTCTGCTTAGCGTAGCACCCTTTTTTTTCTTGAAGGGATGCTGTACTGGGAACAAGGATGCAAAGAGCCTGCTACAAGCATATGAGAAAAGCAGCATAAGGTATATTCAGAACAAAAAAGTATAAGAAAAAAACATCCTATTCAGAAGATGCATGTAAAATACTTTAAAATAATACCAAACTCAGTGGTAGTAAGAAGGAAATACAAAAGCTGCCAGCTACAGTCTGTAAAGCTGAAAGCAGAAATTATGCTATAAAACAAAAAGAGTGGAGCCTCAAGCACTTTGCTTGCTCTGTGGAGACAACACCCCCAGGCTCAAGAAGGCAAGTTTGGTGTATACCAGATACCTTGTGAGGTGCAGGATATTTCTTCCACCTAGAGATCAGTTTTACCAGGGAGAAAAAAGGAAGCCAGATATAAGCACAAAGTCAGTGCTTAACCATTCTAAGAGCAGAAAAACTCACTGGAGACAAGCCAGGAAGCCTTGTATTGCTCTGACAGGCAGGGCAGGTGTAAGGGAGACCTTTTTTGGATCTAATGCCCCCTTCTCCATAGTAGAAGCTTACTGAGAGCCTTGTGCTCGAGGTTTTGAAGCCACAGTCTAAAACATCAGGCATACAAAATAATGACTGTAAATGGGGACAAAAGAAGGAGTTTGCGTTATTTGCTGCTCTCTTTTCATCATAAAGTGTAAATATCTTCTATTTCTTTGGATTTGCTTATTAAAAACCTCACTGACACAGGCCTGAAATTTCATCTCACCTTTTTGTAACAATGGAGGTGGATGCTCTTTCTTTGGAAGAAAGACATTCAGGTGGAACATTCTAGGCAGAAACTTTTCTTTGAGAGTGAGAAAGTTGCTTTAGGGACAAGACTGTTTCTTTATTCTAATATATTCCTTTTTTTGGTGCCAGTGACTCCTTCGATTCTTTATCAAAGTCAGAGACAGAACATCCTTATAACTGACTGTTATTTAATCCCCTAAAGGAGAGGCCTTTAATATTTAAATCATATTAATGCACCACATTATTTTTTTTACTGTCTTTATTAGCCAATAGTTATTCTCAGTTCAAACTGGAGATTATGAGGGGTTGTTTTTATTATAAGGGTACCCTGATATAATATTCTATTTTTAACTGCTCAGAAAAAAAGCCCCTTCACACTGAAACAATTTCTATTTATAAGTAGCTCTATGAATCTAAAAAGAGGTCTTCTAATGATGCCCCTTTTGCAGTGTGTTTTGTTCTTTCTATCATTCCAGCCGCATATGTTCGAAAAAAACCAGAAGGCATATGTCACCAGCTGAGTGTCTTTGCCAAACATCTACTGGGCAAAGGTTGAAGACAGCTTGCCAGGTTATCTGAAAAGGTTTTTGGGGCTTATAATGCTATTTGATACTGAATGTGTATTAGTAATACATTTGGTAACATATGGTGTGCTAGCAAAACCATTTGGGAATCCCCGGGTACAGCAAGAAATGCTTATTTTTACTAAGAAATTCTGGGATATGGATATTGAGATTTTCAGTTTTTTGTATGTTGTTATTTCAAATGGGAAGGCCAAAATGTAGCT
Source organism: Rhagologus leucostigma (assembly GCA_013397725.1). Taxonomy (NCBI): domain Eukaryota; kingdom Metazoa; phylum Chordata; class Aves; order Passeriformes; genus Rhagologus; species Rhagologus leucostigma. Next base: position 9,194,432 of record VZTD01001045.1, read on the forward strand.
TGGGAGAGCTATTGCCATTTTCATATGTACCTGTCCTTGTGCTCACATGATTAAAATACAACCCCTTTTCCAGTGTAAACCTCTTCATGATTCTTTTCTACAAAGCTTTTCCTAAGTTACTGTTATGTCCAATAAAATATCATGAAAAAATTTTGATCCTTAGCTGTGGAGGGAAAAAAATGTCTTTTAAGTACCTGAATTGCATACTGGAATAAAAGCCCCCTACATTATGGGGTGTGGCTGCACATGATTACAGTTATAATGATCAGACAGATAACCCAAAATAACTGGAGCCTCTTTAGTACCATCCTTTGGGAAAAGTATATGCAATCTGGTTTTCTAATTACCCAGAATGACTCTGTAAATGTCTTTCTATAAACTATTCTCGGACCAATCAAATTACTTGCCTGCTTTTTTAAAATTTTTAATTCTTTTAACTACTGGAGTGTATCAAGGTTTACATTCACTAGCTGTAACTTTATCTCTTATGTTAGGACTGAGTCTGTTTTCTGCAATGTGAGTGTGAATTCTGCATTTGCCTCTTTCTTAAAGCCTTTCCTTCCAATTTTAGATTCTGTATATAGTCTCTGTGGCTGTATATTAGGTGTTCTCTATTCATGCATTAAGTTCCTAAATCTTTATTTTTTCAGTTCTCTGTCCTAAGAATCATCTCTATCAATATTCTTGTCCTCTAAACTAACCTCCAATTTACATTTCCCACCCATGTTCTTCAGTGCAGGCCAGTTTTCTCCTTGATTGCACTTGGACATCTATTGACTTGTACCTCTATTGACCAGACCCTTTCTGAAGGTTCAAATTCTTCTTATTTCTTCTGTCTTCCTTAGATTGAAACTGACCACCAACAGCTTCCTCTGCTATTCCCTGATCTGTACTTGGCTCCTCAATAAGCACTTAGTCATGAACTATTTGAGTACTTTTTTCTCAGTGTCAGCTCTGAATCCATCTGTAACTCCAGTGACACTTCCTTGTCAGCAATATCAATTACAGAAGCATCTTTAATTTGTTCTTCTTTATCTGTCCCAAAGTTGCAAGACTCAGCCAGTTCTGACAAGGGCTTAATAAATGCTTGGTATTATAAATTGAAGTGAATAAAAACACTAACTACATCTAAAGATTCCCTGGCAGAGAATCTTCCAGCAACATCTCTCAAATAGGAAATGTTCTAAAGTGCTCCTTCACTGGGATGATTTATATGATTATTTTTATTTGGAAAATAGTACATTAATTTGACAAAGAAAGTCAGAATTGTACACATATGCACAAAATTTCCATTTTGCAACGAAAACAGAGTATTAATGAATCTGTTTATATATGCTCTGGTTAAGATGTATCTGCCTCAGAGCTGACTTATAGGAACAACAGCAGATCTACAAAACCTTTATGCTCAGACTGGAAACTAATTCAAAGAGGACTTGAAATAACAAGGTTTTTTTTATTTTCAGTTATATTATTTTCTTAGAGTTATCTTAGTTTTAATGTACTTATATATTACATTATTTGTCTGTATTGATTTTTTCATCATTTTGTATAGCATAGATGGTATTGACATCTAGGCAGGAAGTAATCATCATTGCTTCTTTTACGTCATCAATATGCTTATTGAATATTATTATATTCTTTGATTTGCAATAATTTAAGCTTAATTATTAGCTTCTGAATAATTTACTTGCTACATAAGCCAGATAGCATGTGATGTGGGAATACATGGGAGGAAATACCTATTTTATTGTTCCATGACAGTCTCTACAATGAGACATTACTACATAAAAACTATTAATAAAAGTATCATATATCTAATTTATCTGTTAATAAATTCTTCACAAGTCAGGAAAGTCCATTAAAAAAAAAAAGGGGACACGTTATTATTTGAGACCACCTTTTAAAAGTCTTACAAGCCTTTAGGTCTTGAATTTGATTCCCTTCTCCTGTATCTTTGCATTTCAGAATTACAGACCAGTTACATTCCTTGTTTAAGTGTGGAAGCATCAGAAATTATAACTAAATATTTTCAGTAAAAACAAGTGAAAAGAAGGAACAGCCAAAAGTACTCCAAACCCAAAAGTCTCAACTTTAATGCAATATAAGACATAAATGAGCAGTTTCATTATTAAATGAAAGAAAGATTATGTGTCAATTACAATATTTTGACCTCTTATGTTGGAAAGAACTAGGAACTGACAACTAATAAAATGACTTTTCAGTAATGTGGGTATTGATAGTTGTTCTAAAAGAACCACAGGATTAGGCAACAAATGATTTTTCCTCTGCCCTCTGTCATGTATATTTAAAAACTCCATTTTTCTACAGCTACTTTTTTTGCTTCTCAAAAAGGATTTCTCCTAAAGTAATTTTAAATGTTGGGATGAATCAATATTAAAAAAAAAATAAATTAACCTATGATCTAATAACTGGAAATTAATTTCAATGAGTGAAAAAGGAGTTGGGTTTCTTGCTTTATTTATGTCACATATTAGGGTTAGTAGACAATGATGACCCTCACAGTTATAGGTAAGGTTGTCAGAAGGGCAGTAGATGGGGAAGAAAGTAGCCAGAGTATGTATGTATATCTACAGACACACATAAACACATGTGTTAAGTATTTATACATCAATATGTAATAGAATATGACTGAAAAAATGTGTAAGTTGATGCAAAAGTGCAGAGTGTTAATTTAAGTTCTGCAAACTAGTGCCATATTTTCTTAACAATTACACTGGGACAGCTGTAGTACATCAATTCTGGATACAGTTCAGCAGCAAACATTTCTGTGATTCTATAAAGACCCATTCATGTACTCAAAAGCATCAGAAAAAATACTTCTGAAGCCAGAGTCAAATTCTGTAGTGAGTACCTGGATCTCAAAGCTGTTAGCTGTTCTTGGCTCTGACAAGTATTTCTGTGCCTTTGAGCAGAAAATATCTGTCAGGTGAAACTGATGGACTGTTTCTTAGAAATATTGACATAGGATTTTCCTCATCTCTTTTTTTTTTCTTTTTTTTTGTCACAAATTATAGAAAACCAGAAATACCTCCATCAAGAATCTCAGGTGTATTTGGGTCTGAATATTTCAATGTCCACCTATCTCCCTCTGTTTACCTTCAGTGAAGAAGACAAACAGCTGTACCAGAAAATTTGCTAAAGGTTATCAGACTCTCCATCATTAAATCAGCTACATGGAGAGCAGAGTTTGCAATAATTTTATGGCTGATAGTTCATATCACACATGAGGTGAATTAATAATATGGATATGAAGAAAAACAATTTATTAATGTTAATAACTCTTCCAATAAAATTTCCAGGAGGACCTATAGTGATAAATTGAATAATTATGAGTATAATTATGACTAACTAGAACCATAATTTCATGCTAATGCAATAATAATGACACAAAAGTGTAGATCATGAATTTTAACTGCTCAGTTATTCCAAATTTCCACAAAGGGAGACAAAAAAAAAAAAAAAAAAGGAATACCCAAAAAAAACCTCCTCAGCCTTAAAATCTGATCAAGTTATGCTTTGCTGCCAGAAAAAAACCTATTCATTGCTTAAATAGACATCACTTTGATTATTTTTAGTGGACTGCAGGAAAAAATGTCATCTCATTTAATTAGAAATCTAGTAGCATCTTGAAAGCAGGAAATGGATAGTCCATGTAGCACACTATGAATCATCTATCAATCCTCTGGTGGTCTCTGAGGAGAAAAAAAGAACACACAAGAAGAATTATGGTTAAATTTCATTATAAACATAGAATTGTCATACTTGCGTTTATATCTGGGGAAGGGCATATGGAGGATAATCACCCCAGAAAAAGGTGTGCAAGTGTTCAGTAATCATATCAAGTATAAGCTGCACCCCACAAGATGAAGGTCAGATTAATTTTTTGTCAAATCATTTCGGGATGGAGGATAGTGAGGTAAGTACAAAAAAAGAGGAGTTGGTGAAAGGTTTCTCTAAAATCAACCAGTTTCATTCCTGATCATTTATCACAAAAGCTAATTAATCTCTCTTGTTTCAGGATGACTCAGAACAATCTAATGCAGAGTCCAAGACAATTGCTGTAGTTTTGGTTTAATGTGTCCCCATCATGGTGTAAACTGTTGTTTGTTCATTAAAACTTCTGGGAATTAAAAGTAGTGGAGCAAAACTAATATATATTAACAGCATATGTGTCTTTAGTTCTCTGTTTCATTTTGGTACAAGAAAAGCATTTCTTATACTTTTTCTTCACAATATGGAGAAAAACTTTGAATTAAAATCTGGTATAAAACATACATATTTGCATATTGCAGGCAGTGACTGTAGTTACTTGTTTTCTCTATCTAGGCACTCAAGCATGTCTCCTCTCCTCTCCTCTCCTTTCCTCTCCTCCTTCCTGCCAGCCTTGAGACATTGAAGGCCATGTCAAGACAGGATTGCAGTTGATTTGTTTTCAGACACCTCAGGTTAAACCATTCTCCTTGTAGGTTTTATTCCCACCATGACGCAAATCTGTCATGTTTTAAAGATAAATTTCAAGGAGCACTTAGAGTGTATTTTGGTTTGGAAGGAAACAGAATTGGAAAAGAAAGGAAGGGAATACTTTTTACTGGAAGATATGTAAAAAAAGGTACAGTTATAAAACTGATTATATCAATGATATTATCAAAGATTGTCCCGTGCATTATTTTAGTCCTGTGGGGAGATAGAGCATTAAGCTGGGTTGTTTGGGTTTTTTTGTCTTTCCTCTATACAGACATTTTTGGGCTATCATTGGTGCTTCAAAAAGGATGTGGTACTAGCAGGATTTTTTGAAGAATCACAGGGGGAATGTTTAGAAAAATATAAAGAGAAATGGGAATAGATAGTTATATAAAAGTAATGAATTGCACAGTGCTTCAAGAAAGAGTTTCTAAATAACAGTGTAGGAAGTATCAAAGAAATAAAGTGGCATAGAAAGCAAGCCACACTAGGATAAATGAAGGGGATGGAAACCAGCCTGAGGCATGAACAAGAGGCTGCTCCAAATTCTGCCTGGGATTTAATTCTCATCTGAACGGCCTAATTTAATCTCAAAGCTAGAAAAGGATATAGCTGCATTCAGCTTCCTGGTTCCCTTGAAATCAGGAACACTTTAAAGCATTGATCCCACACTTTCCTCATCAGTTTTCAGCAGCCAACAATATTAAGCTTTAATTTGTAACACACAATGTCAGTATGGTTTCAGCTACAGTGGAGCCAGATGACATTTCCTCTTACACAGATAGATAAAACATAAAAATGAACCTGACGGTTAATAATTAATATAATTCCCAAGAATACTTTTTTAAATTGAGAACAGACTACTTAAATAAAAATAATAAATTTCTATTTCAAAGGCTTTTCTGCTAAGATTAATAACTCTAGTAGATTGAAATGGAGACAAAGTAGATAACACATGCCTTCTGCATTTTTTCCTTCTTTCTTTTTAACCTTGCTTTTGAGACTAAGTCAGAGAAGTGAATGAAATCTTTACAATGAAATCATTGAAATTTGACTTAGCTTGATTATATCTTCAGAAGGGAGAAAAGCTATAAAAATTCTCTCATGGGATATTTGATGCATTAGTATTGAAGATTTTAACTTTCATGGACTCACATGTTTTAAATAAAAATTTTAATATTATTGTCACTATTCTACATTTTATAGTTTCAAACATAATTTCCATTTTTTCAGGTCATATTTCTAAGTTGAATCTGTGAATCTGTCCTTCTACTTGAAAATAGTATCTTTATTCTTGCTTTGAGGGTTTCCTAACTTATTTCAAGTTTGAATATTAGTTATGTTCTTAATGAACATATGAAGACAGAAATTATTTATTGTCACTGAGGGTTTTTATTTTGCTCTTAAATAGCTATGAGCAGTACTGAACATATCCAAATTTTTACACTCTTATTTAGAAGCTTATCTACAGTTTTGAGTAATTAGCCACTCCATCTGAGTGCATGACACTCCAATTCCTGCATCGGGAAGTGCAAAAGCAAGAAAAGTTCTGGGATGAGATAGTTTAATAAGTGAAAGAAAGAGGAAAGAGAGAGGAGAAAACTAAGTGAAACTCCCATAAAAACAGAAGTGATGCAAAGGCAGCCACTTGCTGCCTCCCACAAGTAGATAAATTAATTTATCTGGCTAAATTGCCCAGTCTCTGAGCAGTGAGTACCTGCCCAAACCCCACCTGCTCTTCTTTCTTACCTCTGAGCATGATGGCACATGGCATGACATATCTCTTCGGTCATTTGGGGTAAATTTTCATGGCTGTCTCTCCTCCCAGATTTTGGTGCATTCTCAGCCTACTTGCTAGTGGAGACAGAGTGAGAAACAGGGAAAAAATCACTGATCCACCAATATTTAAAGCACTGGTGTGTTATCAACACTGCTTTGGTCACAAATCTAAACTGAAACACAGCATAATATGGATTACAATTTAAAAAAATTAACTCCATTCCACTCAGATCCAGTACAAACCCACTTCTAAGAATATCAGAAAAAAGCAACAGTGTTTACAAAAAACCCGTCAAAAACAAACAAAAACACCAAACAAAACAATATCCATATTTAAATATATTTATATCTGTTATATGTTTCCATTATCAAGTCTGCACTGTTTGAAAAACATTGTTCTAAATCCTTTTTGTGTGAGAATTTTTAATAAGCAAATATACAGTAAGAAACCTGAAAGAAAAATTGGTCTATCACTGTTCTTCTGTGACCAATTTCTTTCTTATTGTTAATCAGATATTCTGATCAACTAAGCTCTGATTTCAAAAAGTATTACTTATGAATAATACGTGCTTACTGAAAATTAGATCTGTCTTTTAAAAATATTGTAAGGTATTAGGAGTTCATTTTGAGCCAAGAGTATTTAATTCTGTGTAGGTATAGTATAGTTCTCAAAAGAGATATACAAGGACATGAGTAAAACAGAGACAATCAATCAAAGTTTACAAGTAATATATAAGGAGTTTAACATATTGTTTATAGTAATATATCCAATTACTGCTGGTGTGTGTGGTACATGTATTATGCAGATTTGGTGCCTTAGAGCCATTCTTAAATTTTTTTTAAGAGACTCTGCAAATATAATGGCCATACCTTAATTGCTGTTGTCAAGTACTGATATCAGATTTATCGTTTGTGTGTTTTGAGGTGTTCATTAACAAATGGAAAAATGCTCTGGCAATCCAGCTTTAACAAGAAAGATTAGGAGTATAGCAAATGCTTTCATAAGCATGCCTCTTGGCCTTCCCTTACATCTCTGGAATAAAGAAAGAACTGACCTACTTAAAATTGCTAAACACTTTGAAAGCTGGATAGCTAACAAAATTAATAGTTAAATACATTGGATTGTACAGATTGCTTTATAACTATATTGCTAAACATAAGCACATGGATGGCTCTTCTTTTCTAACACAATTTAAATATTCTCCCTTAACTTTGCCTAGAAGTTGACTAAACACATCATAATATCAGTTACTGCAGGATATTTTTGAAGAGATTTTACACTAGTAATTTCAGTTTCTCATCTTTTAATCATTATTAAATTTAGGGGTTTTATACTTTGGTAACATTCTGCCCTCCTTTCTGAGAGATGCCTTTAAAAATTTTAACATTCTGGCATAAAGTCTTCAGAGTGTTTTAATAGATTTTTTAGTTCTATAAACATTTAGAAATATATACGGTGTTGAAGCTTAATGCTTAATATATAAATGAGACTAAACAAAATTTTTAAAAGTTAGTAGGGAAAAGCTGAAATTTAATTTTATTTTAATATCAAATTTATGGAATATCAACAACTATTTTGTAACACCATTTCCATAAAAGCTTTGTATTCAAGAGTAGTAAGCCTGTACAATGAGAAAATTAGGAATTGACCTCATATCTTAGTAACCATTTGACTTTAAAAGTTGCTATTTTTAAGTAGGAAAGAAGTACATGTGAACAATGAGGCACAAGTATCACTATATGGTTAATGTAAACAATTTTAAGAATGTGCATATATACTTAAGCCATCTACCTCATGTCACCCAGCAATGGTCCTGCTCTGATATAAGCCTGAGCTGAACTTAAAAGCTCTGTCAAGTCACAAGTCTGCTGAGGATGTTCCTTCAGGCACACCGGCACTTCCCCAAACTGCATCATGTACAAACTTCCCTTCTACTATTAGATATATTTGAAGAGAAAAACTATTACAGCATTTCCATATAGGTGAAGTCATAAGCAGTTGGAAGGGACCTACAATGATCAGCTAGTCCAATTCCCTGGGCAATTCAGGGCTGACAAAAAGTTAAAACCTGTTACTAAGGGCATTGTCTTTCAGTTTGTAGAAATACTCCTTGTCTTATCACTACATGCCCTTGTAAAATATCCCTCTCCATTTCTCTTGTAGGCCCCTTTAAGCTGCTGGAAGGTGCCCTAAAGGCTCCCCAGAGCCTTCTCTTCTCCAGGCAGAACAATCCCAACTCTCCAGCCTGTCTTCATAGGAGAGGTGCTCCAGCCCTCTGATCATCTTTGAGACCCTCCTCTGAACTCACTCCAGTGGATGATATTGGGTCTAATGTTGCCTAATTTGGGCCCCCAATGGGTCTATTAGGCATAATGTTGTCACCAGACAACATGTATAATAGGCTGAGTTCAAAATAAGGTATTTCACTTATAAATTCTGGACACATCTTTGGAGAACAGAGTAAAAAGAATTTTGATATATTTTTATATTATCAACAAAAAGTGAATCATCCCTTTTCTGTTGTGATACACTACAATTATGAATATTGCTCTAATACAATCTGTGACAAGCATAATGGAAATTAACTGTATATGGTATTATCAAATATCTTTTAATCAATCATTATGTAGTTAGAAAACCTAAAAATAATACTTGCACTCTGTTGAAAAAAGTAAGAAAGCAGAAAGTTAACCATCATGAAAAGCACAGGATTTACATCAGCAAGGAATATTAATGTATTTTCTGTTCTTTGTTTAACTATGCATGTTAGAAATAAATCTGTGAAATGCTCTGTGGGAAACTGAACCCAGTGCCTATTAAAACCAGGAATAAATTTTTCCACGGTTCACTGAATTGCTCTGAGCATGCATCTTCCCGAATTGCTTCTAACAGCTGCCATTGACACAAAAGGTAGTCAGCATTTTGCATATTTAGCTGGGGACGAAAACACAGATTCTGAAGGCTTTAGGTTTTCACTGTTTTAAACATGTCTAGTAGATTTCTTTTTCTCAGTTATGTATGGTCACAAATTAATTCATTTGTAAAGAGAATGCAACAGTCAGAGCCAAAGAGTAGTTCTCCTAATGTGTGCAAATGGTAGAACTGAAATTCAGACCTCTGAATCTTGGGAAACTGCTATAATTTAAATCCATTTTTCAAGACATAATTGTAACTTCATTGGTATAAATGAAAACAGTATAAAACCCTCAATTCCAGAAAACAGAAATGATTCATGTCCTTCATACTCTTAAAATAAATTTCTTACAACACATTTAAGTATAAATGACCATCAAACATTGATCAAGGAGCTAATAATTTATTTTCATTTTAATTTATTCTCTTCCTTTCTCAAACTGTCAAATAAGTAAAGTCCTTTTATGCGATGGAATAATTTACATAATTGCGATGAACCCATTTTCTTTAGATTTTTGCAGTATCCGTTAGGTTATTCCACTGATAACATTATGCAAATAAAATTAATACATTTGATTATTTAATTGTTTTTGAACAATTTTTATTAAATTATAGTACAGTGCTATTCATTTAATTGAAGCAGCCAGGTAAAAGCAACATCCTGTCAATTAATCAGTTGTCCAAATACTAGTTTTATAGATTTATATTATTCAAGGAGACAGTCACTTTATTTAATTAATTGCTTTAAGCCAGACACCCCGATTGAGAATTCATTTCATATTTTTTTTAGTACCATTTAAGATAATTAATTTTAGTATTTGGGAATGATGGGTAGAGACAGCCAGACCTTGTTACTATGTGAATAGTTGTTTAACCAAACAATTGCTTGTAAAGTTTGATTTCTCACTCAAAGGATATGCTTCATATATGTATTTCACAGTCATAGTTGCTTATTTCTTAGGGAAAAAAGAAAGGCTACATTATCTTTCAAGACCTGATAGAAATCTGAAGGAGTAAGTTAAATTCTGGTGAGGCTTGTACTTCATCAACAGAACCACTAAATAAGTTTTAATTTCAACACAAATTGTGGCCTCATTTTTACTTTAACTTTAGACATAAACAGATACAAATTAACTCTTGAATTCCTGGACGACTTTGCAAGACTATTAACTGGAAGAATTTTCTTCCAACTGAAACTGAGCAAATGTTGCCTCAGCTAGTATCAAGGATAATATAAACAAGGTATCAACATAATATAATTTGCAGAGAAACATGTTTTAGAATGGAAATACATCGTAAGCATTGTAGTAAGTTGTATTTTATCTGTAGAAACTCTTTGAGATCGGCAAGACTCACAGAAGAGCTAAAAGAAGGTTCCTTTCCTGAGACACAAATATGATGTTTGTGATGGGGGGCACCTGTGGACACTGAAAAGCTTTAGCAGAGAAATTTTCCAGCTTTCTGCTGCATTCTGTGAGAATGCTGTGTTTCTCACAAAAGCTATGAAAAACACTGCTACGGGTTTTTTAAACTAATTCTCCGCCCTTGCACCTGTTGTTATTCAGCAGAGTTGTTATGATATTCTGAAGAAAATATTTTCAAATAGCCTCCACCAATCATTCTGAGAGGTGGTGAGTCAAAGAACCAATCACCTTATGTCATCCTAGCAAGAAAAGAGATAAAAAACCATCTGTATATTAATAAACAATATTCTACTTTTCCTGAACTTGGTCATGTCGTTTCTCCCCATTCACGGTACAACAGCGACAGTCACCTACTCTTCTTTATTGGGATCTGCTTGGTTTTCTTTGTATATGTTACCTCACCATGGGCTGCTGCCTTCTGACTGCTCCAAGCTGAGCGTGAGTGTGGCCCTGCAGCCTCCCCAGATTCAGCCCCCAGAGGTTTTATTTTTTTGGGCAGTTATCCCCTGTGTTTGCCAGAACCTTTCCATAGTTTTTTACTGGGAATGGCAAAAAACTACATTTTCTTGGCTATGCGTTGTATTCTTATTTACATGTAAAACGTATAACCACCAGCAACATGAGTTTATAAAAACTCATTATAAATAGTAATAAAATTAATATAAATATTAAAGAGCTTTTTCTTTTTCTCCTTTTTATTTCCTTTATGTTGTATAATAAAATATTTTGGGAAAAAAATAAGTACATTCAATATTGCTAAGAAATATTTGTAGATGAAATAATCACTAATCAGAACAAATTCTAAGACGTTTATAAACCTTCATTTTTTTTTGATGAAAAGCTAATTAATCATAAAAAATTTATTCTGACACCAAACATTTTTTTTTAAGTATTTTAATATTTTTACAATGCCAGAAAAAACTGATATATTTTTTGGCTTTGCATCAATCACTTTGGCACAACTTTAAAGTTCAGTATAAGAATAGGTTATGATATATTTATTTTAAGTTCACATACCATGGCAGAGAAGGAATGCTTTATCATAGAGGTCCATTAAATTCCATTTGAAACGAACAGTTGCAGAACTTTGAGGTGATTATTTTTTAATTCCCTGATGACTTAACATACAATTGTTGATGTAAAAATGTTTTTTGATAACAAAAGTAAGTGAAATGATAGAGGTAATGCAGTAAATTTTCTGTGACTTTGTTTTTTTATTTATATGAAGGCAATCCATGTCGCAACTTTTAAAGCTGGACTATCAAAGCATGTAAACAAAAAATTAAATAGGAATAAAATGTTTCAGTGATTATAACTGTAATCCTGTTGTAAGAGACTGTAAAATCTAGGGGAGGAAAGAACCAATTGTAGTGTATATTAAAGGTGCTGTATTATCTTGCTTCTGAAAATCTTTATATAACTAGCTGTCATGTGGAGCTAAGTTCTAAACTTTCTTTAATCATATTAAAACAAATAATAATGGGCTGCACTAAAGGAAGTTATTTTAATTTTTATTGTCATACAGATTATCATAATCCAAACAGATGATTAAGAAGAGTCCTTTTGCCAAAAACCATAAATAGTTGAGTTGCCTTTTGTGATTTTCAATAGTTCACCTACAATAGCTGTTAAACAGCAGCTTTTCTACTGATCTCTGCAGGTGACAAAAAATCTACAGGTTGACCTAGACGAAAAAAAATTCCCTTACATAGGTAATATCATATGAACAAAACCTTCTTTTTGCACCACGTGTTCTTGTGACAATGAGTATGAGTCAAACAACAAAAAAGAAGTAGAAAGTGGGTGAGAAGAGCAAAAAGATTCCTCCCTGCCAACTGATGGTTTATGGTATATATCTGCTAATATATCCTTCCTACTCATGTCTGCAAAGAAACCCACACTGCTTTCATCACTTTAGTTATTAAATCTGAAAAACTTGCTCTGAAAAGTAGCTAAGGCAATTAAAAAACCTCTCAGGTTATATGCCTTTTGCAGATCTCAGTATAGTTTACAAATGCTGAGGAAGGTTTTTATGTTCTAATTTGAGTACTAGAAGCATGCTAACCATTGCAGCATTGGCTTGCTGGCTGGGTAAACTCAGCCACACAGAGCTTTTTGTCCATGTGATTAGACTGACTAGAATGTTTTCCATACATGAACTTGTCTCAGATGTTTGGGCAACACACAGATATCTGCAGCATAGACATTCCCCTTAGTGCAATCTTTCATTAATCAGGACCATACTGCAATGTGGGCAGATGTTTAGTTAATTTTAACTCCTGTGATTAGCTTAATGACCTCTAAGTTTTGTTTTTCACTTATAAAAATTGAAAATAGTTATATAAGCTTAAAAAGATTTCCTGCTTTATTTAAAAAAGAGAACTATTTTGAAGTTTCAATCAGATATGTGTTCAGCACTGTTATTTTCTGTAGTCATCAGCAATCCTGATAAAGTTCCTTTAAATCATGTGGAAAGTCTCACTTATTTGCAAAGCTATACCCTTGAAAGTAAAGTGGGTTTTTTTGAGTTGCACACAGTATTGTCATTGTGAGAAGAACTTGGAAGGGGAACTTTTATGCCAAAAAATGGTTTTTTGCAGACTATCCAACTCAACAGATGGCCTCTTTGGGTGCCATGAATTTACTCTTGGTAGTAATAATGAGCACTGTCTCACAGAGTTTTCTGAAGACAAAGTTACTAGGTTTTCTTAGTCTATTAATACATGTCTTTCTGTTTACATTTATGGGCACCGGAAGATTTTCACATTAATTTTCTAAAAGTGTCTTTCAAAGTCATTATTACTTCATTAGGATGGAGTAATATGAAGTAATACGAATTACTTCATACCCTGAGTGTTGCTCAAGACACTATGACTATTCAGGGCACATTCTGTGGTTGGTCTCTTCATGCACAGCATGGTGGGAGCTGCCTGCTGTTGTCAGGACACTTTTATGACTGCAGAGTGAAAGAACTGCAGGGGCTATGCTTGGAAGTCAGTTCCTCACATCACCATTAACTGAAAACCATCTGGAGCATCTACAGATGCTTGGATCTGACTTACCCTGTTTTTTGCCAAAGTGTTGTAATCTTATCTAAAGGGATGTCAAAAGGTGGTGACTTCCTATCACAAAGATTTATTACCAAGATGTCTACTGATATGCTACCTCAGTTCCAAAAATAAATAAATTTTAAAAAGAAACAAAACACTCCAGTTTTCACTTGTATCAACAGAAATATGCGCTAATGTTATGTATTCAATAAGTATTGTATTTCCTATTCTAGATTTTGTTTTTGTCTACATTTTTTATAGTCTACCAAGGTTCTTCTGTTTCTACATTATTGTTCTTCACATGTATTCTGCTTTCAAATTTAAACACCGCTAATCTGACCTATGATTTTTAAGAATTTTTAAACTAATTTTTCTTTGGAGATTTTTTGAATTTCAAAACAAATTCTAGTAAATATATGACTATAAAGTAAAGCCTAATGCTAAAGCATTAAGGAGAATGAATGTTTCTTGTCATTAGTTTGTTTTGCTTTTGACTAGGAAAATTTTGAATATTAACAAGTCCTGAAGTCTATTCTTTTTCAAATATAGATTATCCTTTCTGTCTAGCAATATTAATTCATATTAGATTAATGGTTATGTAATATTAATGCTTTGATTCTTCTTAGCTGTTCATGAGACCTTCCAAAATAAATTACATGAGGTTCCATTTTCAACAGCTAAATAGAGAATATCAAAGTAGAAACCTGCCCAGGCACTCAGGGGTTCAGTCCATCTGGTTTTGAGTACTTAATGACCATGTCTGTGATGTCATTTTTGCATGTCCCAGGGACTGAGCTCAATTTTCTCTATCACAGATGAGGGCTGACTTACAGTTTGTGCACACTGGCAGATCTAACTTGTACTGTACATCAACACACACTTGAATAAAAAAAGAGTTTTAAATCTTTTTGTATTTAGCCTCTCTAGCTTACACCATGTTTGTGTCCTGTACAACTTCATGACAAAACAGGCAAATTCCAGGTAGGGAATTCCTCCCTTATTTTTCAGTTAGCAGTCACTGTTTAGCACCCATTAATGCAGAGTTGTTGAATTCGGAGGCCATCCAAATGAACCATCACTATCTGGTGGGTCATTCTTGATCCACTACAACAAAGAGATGACTCATATGAGGCTATACTTTAGGATGGTACTGGAAACGCAAGACTTTGGAACTTTTAGCAATGAGGAAAGAGAAATGGAGCAGATTGTTCTAGAAAATATTTACAACCAACTTAAACTAGATTCAAATACAAGTAGGAAGAAACACTCCACTATGAACATAGTAATCTTCCTAAAGGAAGAAGTAAGGATGATTTGTCATAAGTCACCCACACTCTTTGTGAAGAAGTCTTTTTCACGAAGACCAGCTAGCACCATTAAACCTAGAACTAGAGGAACATTGTGAGAGTGAGAACAATATCCAAGAAACAGTGGAAAAGATCTTAATATTATTGGAAAATAATAATTTAAAATGTATTATCAAGGAGAATTCTGTGTACTGGTTACATAATTTTGACTATCAGTGTTAAAATTAATTTAACTGGACTAATAAGAACTGCTTGCTGTTTTTTAGTTGCACTGTTAAAACATTAATTGTACTAACAATAAATTCTTGACTGCACACAGTCTGTGTTCCCCTGTGCTCATAACAAGATTTTGAGAATGACAGCAACCATCTGCAAAGTGTTGACCATATGGCAGATATGGCAAGTGACCTCCTTGTAATACTGTGGGGAATCCTCCCGACAGCAAAATTTTGAGACAACACAAGGTCTCTACAGGTAGTCAATCCCTACCAGCTTTTGTATGCTGATACCTGAGACAGAAAAAATGACTAATGAGAAAGCTTCTGCAACTCTCCAGATTGTTTTCTTACACTATGCTGAAAGTCTGACAGGTAGATTCTGGGAAGTAGCATGAAAGTATGCAATGTGCTGTTGAGAAGGATGGCATGGAATGGAGAAAAGTAACTTTGTATTGGAAGACTCTTTCAAGCTAGAGAAACAAAATTACCTATACTGTCTGTTGGGTGTAGATATAGGTGTGTACAGCTGGTCATCTTCCCTGTCAAATAAACATAAGTTCCTTCCTGAACAGAGCTGGGGAACGCACATCCCTGAAGGTACGATAAGGAGACTAGAGCACTGGAGTAAAGCAGTGAAATAACTTCATAATACAGGTGCAGTCTGTGATTCTTTCATTACATGCTGACAGTTACTTAACACAAGCTAATACTATATTAAAACTCATGGCAAGAGAAACTTCTTTTAAATTTTTTTGAAATTATGAATTACTAATTTTCTCAATCAAAATGAATTATTCTAAAAAAAGTCACTATGACAAGTTTTTTGATCTAAGACAGAATTTCTATGAGATTAAAAAATAACAATCAAACAAAATAAAACAGCCAAACAACACCTTTCCTGATCAGCTAAGCTCCATGCTTCCTTTGCTGTTAATGAATAAGAAGGCCTGAAACTCTGAAAAGCAACTTTGTTATCCTGTTAGGAAAATGTTAGGAAGATTATCACTGGATTTCGCTTAGATCTTCTTCTGCCCTCTGTAGATTCACTTAAGAAACACCTATATTTCACCTCTCAATAGCACATCGTCTGCAGGACCTGACAACTAATAACTTGCAGGATGCTTCAACATCTGTGAGTCCTTGCCACACAGATGTTCTTTTAGCTACATGAAAGAAATCCCTTGTCACCTCTCTCCATGCAATTCCAATTCTCAACTAATTATGGGTTTGTGTATAGTGATGATCACTCCCATGTGTCACTGAAGGAATTATGAATAAAAATTTTATGTAAATGAAACTCTGCTTGTGTCTCTCCACCAGGAGATGGAAGCAGAGAGTATTTTTTTCCATTGGGATGCATGTACTTTATGGGTTCTCAATGAATCTTTTCTGTAGAAGCATGCACATATTCTTTGTACTCATATAAGATTTGGAATAGAGACCTTCTTAGTCCAGAATGCTAACTTAAAAAATATCTAATTCAGTATTATAGCAGAAGAAGGGACTCATTCATATGAGTTTAAACATCTTGAAAAGAGGCTTTTTTTTTTCTTAGTTACTGTCTCAAATTCCTAAGGGTACAGAGTCTTAATATTTCAGACTATGTTTATTTTTATTTCCTTGGAAAAACAGTTATTGGACTAATACTGGTATTACCTGAAGAATTTCGGAGTTGCAAAAAGAGAAGAGATCCCTGTTTCCCATGCCTACTTCTCTGTGAGTTGTTGATACCCTTATTAAATACTTAACTGAGAATATTTCAATTAATTCATTTAGTTTTAACATGAGAAAATAGTGAGATAAAATTCACCCAGAAAGATCAGTCAAATAATAAGGGGAAAATGTTGGAATTTTATTTGCTTCATCATCACCTCAAGAAAACACACAATATCGCTGTAACACATTTTACTACAAATATATGACTCCTTAATTCATGAAACTCCTGTTTCCATTTCTTAAGGTCTGAATTTTTCCGCTTTGGAATCTAGTGCCACATCCTATAGAGACCTTCACAGAAAAAATAGAGCCTGGGCAGTAAAGCAAAAAGCTTGTGCTCAAATATAGTGTATAGCTGCCAGTAAAGACAATTTGCATATTCAATTAGAAAGAGCATAGAGAGACAAACCTGACCAGACAACAATAAGAATTAAACACTGTCAAAAACATGAGCTTGTAAGAGTAGATAGAGCACAGAAATGTTTACTTCTAAAAGATTATCTGATTAAGGATGTTGTCAAATTGAACACTAAGGCAAAGAGGGAAGCCATAGCCCAAATATACAGAGACACAGAACTAATAACCAGTATGGAGGCAAAGACAAGGAACTGGCCTGCTCAGTAGCATTAATGAACGGGCCATCACCAAGGAGCAGGCAAAGGAGGACCTTGCAAACCTGAGGGACTGTTTGAGGGAGCTAGTGGGACTGTGTGATGAAAGAAGCAAATCAGGGAGCAAAGGAGAAAACATAAAGAAAAGGCTACAAAAGAGTCCTGTTGTGTGTAAAATGGAATCAATCAGTACAGCTGTCTGATTGAGTTCTGTGTCCAATCACTACAGTCTATCTTACCTTCTTGTAACTTCTTAAACCTCTGCATAATGTCACTCTCTGTCCTATGTGTGTGTGTGCTGCAAGGACTAAGTGCCAGCTACTGGTGAGAACTCTGTGTGTGAGCGAAAACTGGTACTAGCTGCTGGAGTTAGACGGAGAGTGTGTGTATTGGTTTGAACACAAACCAGTGGGAGATCACAAGTCAGGATTAAAATTAATAGGAAAAAAACTAGAAATAAGTGAAATAATATAAGGAAAAGCACTGACAAAGTCAGATACAACCTGACACCCTGTTAGGATGGTGGTAGCAGTCCAAATGAAGTAGCTCAGTTAAAGCAATGATCCTATGGAAGGGCTAGTCTCCAGCTGAAGGTCCAGTGATAGCTCTTGTCCCCTGGTAACCCAGTAGACAGGGCTCAGTTAGGCAGTTCTAAGGGCAGGTTATATCCAGGTGGGAATGCTTGGCTCCTCCCTCCTGGGTGGAGCATCTCACAATAGGATGAGGTAAGTCCATGAGTCATGTGGTGGTTTCTTGATGGCTCATTGTCTGTTATCAGGGGTGGGTCATTAGCAGGTGATAACAGCTAATGGCCCACAGCTGGTGGTAATAGAATACTTAAATACATCTATATTGTAACCTCGGACAGTGTGGGTGTCCATGGCCAGTGGTCAGCTATGAGAGAGAACGAAGTCTTGAAGTCAGCTACTGGAGCAAGTGGAAGTTGTTAACCTCCAGCCATGGGGTAGGAATTGTACATATCCTAAAAAACCAGATAATGGGGTCACTGTTGTGATTGAGGATCGCAGTGCTGGCAGCTGTAGCAGGACCTCAGGACACAGCCTGTGTTCTGGGTGTTGGCTGCTGGGGCTCCAAGCAACTTTATCTTACCCAGCCCTGACGTGCTTGGGTTGTCCATAGGCATTTGCTAGCAAACCCCAAGCTGAACCAGCAAGCAACAAGGAGAACCTTAGGTTGGGCCACAACATATTGGGTGGGCAGAGGATCCAGAGGATCCATGATTATGGGGTGCCTGTGTGATGAGTGCACAAGTGCTGTGTGTGTGCAGCCAGCAGCAAGGTGGGCCAGTAGGTGAGCAGGAGAACGATGGGATAAGAAACGGGGCTGGGATGGAGCCAGGGGTGCCAGACACAGAAACTGTATCAGTACTCAGGGGAGCCATGAATGCCATGTGTCTGTGCATCCAGAGAGTTTTATGTGTATGCCTGTATTAGTGAAATCTGGCCTCTGCCAGACCAAGAGCAGAGGTTTTGGGGAAGGCAGCACCTTGTCTGTGACAGCCTGTGCGGCTGGCCAAGCCACTGTCCTGCACATTTGTGTCTATGTGTGTCTCTGGGATACGTACTGAAATTCACTTCAGGTTCTGCCTGTAAACAGGAAAGTGGCAACTGTGTCCCTCAGCCTGGGCAAAGACCCTGGGTCCCTGAGGAAATGAGTTCCAGTGGCCGTTAGAAGTCCTGAAATGGTGCTGTTGGAGGCAGCCTTGTGCCTAACATCCTTTAACATAAAGTATTAGAGCTACTATAGATTGATGTTATAATAGTCTTCTCTGTTTATATGAACACATTTATCTGAATGAGAAAAAACACCCTAGACATGTGTTAGCAAACTCTTTCATCCCATCTCTTGTTGTTTCTAGAGGAATTTAAGTCACCATAGTGCTTTGATACTCTGTATGAGACCTGAATATATCATTAACTTCACCAATTTATTTGCATGGATTTTTCAATGACCATAAACTTCAAAAGGCATTTAGGAAAAGATAAAATGGTCTCAGTTCTACTAGCCATGCATAAAGTGGCATCATGAATCAAGATTAGCTGGAGGACTGTTCTCAGGAATGCTCTTAATGTATCTTCAATTTTTTTGGGAGATAAGGTTAAGTTATTTTAGATATAATCATTTATTTAATAAATATGTATCTATCTTTGTAATTTTATATACCCTCCAAAAAAAGTGTCACAGATAACCACTTTAAATATTACTCACAAAAACTAATTTTGAAGTATGTCTGCTAATTTATGACTTCTTTATTTATCATTTACTGCTGCTGCTGTCCAAGTCATTACTAAAATCATCTGGTATGAATTTAACTTTCTTAAAATCTGTGAATATGCTGTTCATAAGGCATTCACAAATACCTTGTTGTATCATCATATTGTGTAAAAGAAAAAAGTAATTGTCAGAAACTAAATAATCACCTTTTTCAAGTCATACATGAAAATAACTCCACTGTAAAATCGCTTTCAAATACTTGCACTGATACTCAATAAAGTTAATTTTCCAGAATCTTTCCTACAAATTACAACTGGAGCATGGAAATATTTTGCAGTAAAGAAACTAGAAGCATTATGAATCCTCACAATACAAAGTGATCTGCTTCCTGACATTTCCTAGAAAAGCAGGCAGAATTTTTACTGTGACAACTTCCCAATGAACCATACAGCATTTGGGTAGCTGATACAGTCACATAGATTTCACTCATTCATTTAAAAACTGTTTGTTATACCCAGCAGAGAAAAACTGGTATCATACCGACTTGTCTTGAATAATGATTTTAAAATTTACTGTCATATTTTTTACCAATGCTTTATTATATTCTCATCACAATGCATAACCATAGATACAGGGGTTTTTTAGAAAGAAGTTTATAGCAGCTGTTATTTGAATACAAAATTTGAAATTAATACAGACCACATATGGGAAATTATTGACACATTTTTGTAAGGCACACTTCATTAATTTCTGAAGTTTTGCTAAGTTAATTCTTAGAGGATTGAATATTACTCTTCCTATTTATCAGATAGAGAGATATATAATCCTTCAATACTGTCATTCTTAGGTTTTGCTGTTATTCCACTGTAAGAGTAAAATGCAGAATGGTCCCTACAATATTGATTTTTCAGTGGAGGATCAGTACCAAACAACAAAGGGTGAAATGGAGCAGTGCTGATGGCCACAAAAACGTCCCATTAAATTGTGAGGAGAGTGAAGACAAAAGTACCTCTAACAACCTTTCTAAAACAGCAAATCTAATCCTAGGTGGTAGTTGGATCAAAGTGACTTTTACACTCCGTCCTCTGATTCTTCCTTGAAAACACCTTTTCCTGATGGCACAGAAGTGAGGCTATAACAAAGAACAGGAGAGAGGAAGCTTAAGAAAAAATCTTTGGCAATAGGAAGCTGTAGATATATAATCTCCCTGATATTTTAAGAGGGTCTTCTCTCAATACCTGTGGACAAGATCAAGAAAAGACTTTAATTTATGGTTCAACATAGTCAGTGATGTCAATATTGCTTTTGATCAATACCATATACTGTCAAATCATATTGTGACAGTAAGCCTTTCCTCTATGATCATACATAAACTGGATGCTGTTGCAAAGATTTTTAATTAGTCTTTTTTTCTTAGTAGGTACTCAGTTCAAAACCTGATAAATACAAAAAAAAGGACTATTATTATGTTAATACATTGCTTGGTATTGGAGCTCTTTCTTCCCAATGATAAAATGAGTAAACCTCTATTTTCTGACCATAAATTTACATTTTTTATGTCATATACAAATTTAAAGCTACATTTCTGGTTATGTACTTATCTACTTAGATGAACTTTTTAATCCTGACTTTTTTCCTGGATTATTTCTTTGGC
Source organism: Rhagologus leucostigma (assembly GCA_013397725.1). Taxonomy (NCBI): domain Eukaryota; kingdom Metazoa; phylum Chordata; class Aves; order Passeriformes; genus Rhagologus; species Rhagologus leucostigma. The sequence goes on from VZTD01001045.1 coordinate 9,215,822, forward strand.
TGAGCTAGGAATTGCTCACATTAGATCTACAACTTTTCCTGAATGTTTTCAAATTTAGTTGATTTTTTTTTTTATGTGAAGTCAATGTATAAAGTAATATTTTTTATATTAGTCAAATTTAATGTAATTTACACCTAATGTTCTATAATTTGTTGTGATCCATTAAGTCTGAAAGATAGTGTTCTACTACCAGAAATGTCACTTTTTGTCATTCTTGTAGCACTGTAGAATTTATATCTGAAAGACCATCACACCTTTTGTCCCTGTGTTCTAAATTATAAACAATCAACCAAAAGGCAGGTGCAGTAGAGAAACTGTATCTCTAGGATTTACTGTACCGTAAATCCATTTTCCTCCAAATTTGGTGGCTTTTTGACCGGTGTTAGTGAAGCAGGAGAATTTGGGAGGAAAGGGCAAAAACCTTGTTCTCTGATGATTGTACATCTAACTAGTGAGCAAGATATTGCCCTTCCACTGTACCCCTTCATGAGCTCAAGAGTGATGTAGCGCTCCCTTTCTGTGAAAGGGATAATAATTTCACCTCTTATAGGAGATCTATTCTATGCTTATGCCATTTAAAGTGTTGCTAGTCTTTTGACTGATTTTTATAACATAGGAAGTGAGATTTTTTCTGTTTAGGTGAAGTTTCCCTACAGGAATTATGCATAGATTGATTCTAGTACACATAGTTAAGGAGTTCTTTATGGTTGGTAATGAATTTCATGAAAAATACATTAAAATATAAATATTAACATTATGTACTTGTAGTGTGAAAAGATATTTTTACCACTGACTATGAACTTGGGGTTAGACTGATCTCTTAGAAGTACTTCATCTTATATTTCAACAGTCCACCTCATATTGACTATGCTTTTCTTCATCCCAGATCTAAAAGCTGTTTTACCATCTTTTATCTTTATTGTTCTCCTAGCATAAGATTAATCATAAAGTGAGAATTTTCATTTATTATGAAAATAGTTGTAAATTTACTTTACTGATTTGACAGGAGTGGGAAACATAATGTCCGTATTTTCTGACAAAACCTTTGCATATTTTGGATTTCCTTGTATATCTGGTGTTTCCACTGTTTTTGTAGATAATGCTTGCAGTGGCTGGAAGATCAAAAGTGTGTTCTTCATTTGTAAATATAGTTATGAATTTTAATGAGCTGTTAGCCTAACTACGTAAAGTAATGCGTAAGAGACAATGTTGATACTCGTTCTGTGTAAATCCCAGACGCAATATACTCATTCATTAGTGCATGAGTTTATGCCAAAACATTACGAACATTTTGATTATCTCATACTTGTTTCATCATCTGTAAACCTTTTTTAAGGTTTCACTTTAGGAAGGACTTTTTCCTTTAAATACAGAATTTTTAAAATAGTTTTTTTAAATAGTTCTAACTTAAATTGTTCTTCCAACTGTAGCAATAACAATAATGGTAACTAATAAAAATCCCAAGCAAGATTTCTCTATAAATCTATAGATCAGCCTGCTTTGATCATTTTTTGAAGATATTGATGCCTTAGGTTTCAGCTTTTATATTCTTCAAATACTGTATTGCCTAGTTGTAACTCTGAACTTTCTTGTAGCCTGTTAACTTCTGTTCTCTCACATCAGCTAGACATAACAAAGCCTCTCTGAGCTTGTTATTCAAGGACACTCAGATTGTCCTTGGCCCAAAAGGTGTAAACTAGGGCCTATAGAGGTGGAGAAATTGAAGAAATTACATCATTAGCTAAAGTTTTAATTGGTGAATTTATGCTGATATGCAAATGGACCAAACCTACAAAAGTGTGAAGAACTCGTGACTTGTCGTCCATCTTGGGGTCTTGTTTGGAAGTAGCCTCTGGCTCCCCAGGATGTACCTTTGAAGGCCTTTCAAATAAATACCTGCCTTTATTCCCTTACTCTTGTCTAGTCTCTGTTTCTAGGTAGCCACTCAAGGCATCAGTATCGTTTCATACTAGATCTGACTGGGATACAGTCAAATTACTTCATAGCAGCCCATAGTGTTCTGTGCTTTGAATTCCTGTCTAAAACACTGCAGATAACATACCAGTGTTTTTTGACTACTGCTGAATGGTACCTGCACACTGTCAAGTTTTTTCTCTCTCCCTTCCTTCATCTTCATTTCCTCTGCTCAATACCCTAGTGAGCTGGCTGAGCATAAGCAAGAGGCTGGGGGCCTCCTAGCCAGGACAGCTGTTCCAAATTGACTGATGGGATATTCCATACCATATGATGCTGTGTTTAGAATAAACACTCAGGAAATGAAAGAGGAAAGGGACATGTTACTGATTATGACATTTGTCTTCCCAAGCAGCTGTAATATGTGGCCCTGATTTCCAGGATGCAGATGGACATCTGCCAACTAATGAGAAGTAGTGAATGAATTCCTTTTTTGAATTAATTCCATTTTTTTTCCTTTTGCTTTCACACACAGCCTTTGCTTTTTCTATTAAACTGTCATTATGTTGAGCCATTAGTCTTCTCATCTTCTTTTTATTTTCTCTCTGTCCTGTGAAGAAGGGAGTGAGAAAAAGGCTGGATGGGTGTTGCCTGGGGTCATCGCACTACAAATTTGAAAAATAATATTTTCTACTCTACAGCTTTTTAAGAAGTTTTTATTCTCTCTGTCACATTGCAGTGTATGCTGTTAAAGTTATTGCATTTCACCTCTGAACTGAGAGATTTCCATACAGACAACTTAATCTTACCTTTGCTTCCCATCAAATTTAAAGTGCATGTCCCTTGATCCCGGACTGAGAAAAAATATGAACAGTTCCGAACTAGTGTGTTTGAAATTCGACTCTGTGTTTTGCGATACAATCAATAGAATGTGTTGATACTGTTCCCCCCGCAAAAAAAAAAAAAATCATACAAAAGGGGCCTTTTGCTTCTTTTGTTTTGTTTTTTTTCCTTTGTATCTCTAAACACAGGTGTTCTCTAGCGAAGATAGTTTTAGATAAATTGAACAAGAAAAGGCTGTACTTCTAAAAAGAATTCAAATGCAGGAGGAAAGTCCGGTCATCTCATGTAGCATTAGCCTAATGAGTGAAGCATTTCTAGAATGAGTGACTTCTGTAATGGGATTTTTTAAATATCTTTATAATTTGAATACTTCATTCACTTCAGAACCTAGACTCTGACATCACAACATCATAATATAATTAGTGATATATCACAGGTTTTTTTCAGAACTCTGATTGGTTACGAAGGCTCAGGCTCTTTCAGATTCAGCTACAGTAGATTCCAGGTTGGTCAGAAATATGAAGAACACCACTTTTTGGCCTGCAATCCGACATATCACTACTGTGGTATGAAAGAAAACCCTTGTGCTGTAAGTGTTCTAGGCTCACAGTAACTGTGATCTAATCCAGCAGGACTGGAGAATAAAGTTGTAGAGTAGGTCTGAATAAATAGCTCAAAACAATGTCTTGTGACATTTGTTTATGAATTGACTGTTAAGCATGACTACCATAAGACTGAACTGATAATTTTCTTTTAATAGCATCTTGTTTCAATACCTATATCCTGAACATAGCTTCTACCTACAGAATATTTGTGAAAAAGACACCCTGCTCAAGAAGATTAATGTAATGGTCATAAAAGGTTTATTGGGAACAAAAGACTATACTTAGAACATTAAAGAATAAATATTTGGATCCTTAATATTTCTTAAACACTGTAATAAGCTTTCTTGGAGTATGAGTTTTTGTCTATTGCTACACTGGCAAAATATATAAAAAAGAGAAATAGATATACGCATTAGATGAAAATTTGTGAGAACTTTCAATAATGATTCAGAAAGAACAGTTATGAAGATGCATTACTTTTGCCAACAAAATACATACTTCCAATAGATTAGAACTTCCTCCTTCTCTGTCCCTGCAGCTGCTTGATTCTTGCCCACAGCTACAGCTTATTAAATTTTTAGGATCCCCAGACTACTCAGTGTTGTAACTTGTCTATATTTAATGCTTTCAGCATGTCATAACTGCATAATCTGATATACTCATTGCAACATTTTTCTGCCTTTTACCAATTTACTGATTTCACCAAATCAATGTTAATTTTAGAAAATAATGAAAAAATTTTATGAACTGGGTGATCTAAATGTGTTTTAGAGCTACCAGGACTTATGAATTACAATGAAAGGTGATAAAATGAATAGCGTCCCATATGTAAATTCTCCCTGTTATCCACGCTGACTTTAGTGGCCAAGTGCTGCAGTGATCCAGCCCACCTTCAGTTTCAAGATAAATGAAATAGATTGGATTGATTTTCCCAATAGAGAAACAGACTCTGAAGGTGAGGCTGAGGCTGTTGAAACAACTGCACACCCAAGCCGCCAATCTCCAGGAGTCTCCTCCCAAAACTCCTCCTAAGTTATGTTTATGTAATTTCTTTCTAGAGAGTTCTGTGCAGTTATCTGCCCCATTGGTGCGTTTGAATTTGTCCCTCCTTTCCTATATTCCCATTGGTTACATGTCATCCCTTATCATCTTCCTATTGGTTATCCCTACTCTCCGCCCCTGTTATGTTGCTGTATTATTGTTACAACACGCTTGCCTTGTAATAGTCAGGGCTCTTTATCTGCGACTGTTCGTGTGTCTGTCTCCTCCCGCTTGGGGAATAAAGGCTCGGAAACCGCAGGCGGGAGTCTCCTCTTTCCTTCTTTGCCTGCACCTGGCTTGCACTACTATCGGTTTGTGGTCAAGCCCCTAAAAGAGCTGACAGCGAAAGGCTCTTTTAAGAGCCCAACATCGGACGTCGTGCAGGGACGCACAAGAGGAAGAAAGCAAGGGCTCTTCTCAGCCAAGAGAGCTGACCCCGATGGGTGCGGTCGCTGACAAAGTCCTTCGCCGGCCTGCTGGGCTGGTCATTGCTGGCGCAAGCGACAGCCAAGAAAGTATTTTCACTCTGGTATTGGTGCATAAAGATGATACTATACTATGAACTTGCTGATACAAAAGTTCACCAGCGACAACTTCATGTTTTTGTAGTTACCAAACTACTTGCTTATCTGAGCTATCTAGCCTTCAGTTATCTCTGACATGATGATAAAGAAAAACGTTTTAGCAGTAATGCAGAATTCAATTCTGAATTCTATAATTCAGAAGTAAATTACATAATGCAAAAGTAAATTCTGAATCCTACCAGGGCATGAGGATGTACCAAAAAGAACATGGATTTCTGCCCAGAACGATGCATATAAGAAGAAAAAAAATGAAATAAAATAAATTATAGAAGTTAAATTATATCACCGAAAATTTATTCTGTAACCACTTTTCTGTTCTGAACAAGTGCATGTGCTGCTTTGACATTTCATGTTTTATAGGCATTGAACTATTCAAGCATATTCACATGCAGAGAAGTAATTGATGAACATAGGTTTCAAAATGCTGTAATGTCTATATCTTTTTTTCTCCTTGGAGTTGTGGCCCAACAGGGTTTAGTCTATCAGATTATCAAGGTTTTTTACCTAACATAGATAATCTGCCAAAAAATGTTAGTTGCTCTACTAATTTCCTTCTTGGAATATATTTTTTAAACCATATGTTTTATCCTTTATAGCTTTTCCCCTAATTACAACACCAGACAATTATTTTTAGTTTACTGTTTAACTTTCTCTTCTTCAAATACAGGACATCATTAAAATATTACCCTGTGGAATGTAAATATTTGCAGGTGGAATGTTACTAAAATGACCAGATTGAATAAAACTGCTTTTCCTTGTTCTTTCTCTACCTAATTCATTACTAGACTTCATTTATTAGAGCAATGAAAATTGTATAAAGTTGGTATTTATGCAGGAACTGTTTGCAGGAATTACTGTTAGTCAAAAGGCCTAAAACATCATTACTCAAGTGAAGTATGATTGTTAAGGAAGATTTAACCAGTTTCCCATGTTTTGCCTTTGGCAATAAATACAGCACTATATTTTACAGATCTGTGAATTCTCCTCAGCTTTCTACCCAAAAGCTTTGAAGCTATTGTAATACATACAGGAGAAACACAACTTCAATGACATTAGCTTTTCTGCGTGGAAAAAGATTCATTATACTTACATCAGAAAAACAAAATAAAACACTTGTTAATTTCTTTGAAACCTGCTTTGCAAGGGAAAGTGAAATTGTTAAATGCATTTAACCAGGATAAAGTGATTTACTCAAACATTATTTATTTTAATTTGTCCTTCAATCTCATTTAGTACATGTATTGCCTATGGCTGCAATCAGAGCTGCTTAGCATCCCTTGAACCAGATTAAAGATCAAAATCCTTCTTAGTGCCAGCTTATTGCGTAGCAAATACAAACTCAATGCAATCAGCAAGCTTAAAACAAGACTCAGATGTTAGCAAAGCCAGTGGAGATCAAGAAAGAAGTGCACAAAACAAGGTGACCCAGAATAGAATATCAAAGGCTCTTCTGTATTTTTCAGTTCTGGCTAAAGCCATGAACTCATTCTTGTGAACATCATATTTCCTAAAAAGAGGTAGTTGTTTGGAAATTTAACCCTATTTCTAGTTTAGTTTCAACTGTTGGATCTAGTTTTGCCACTGTTCATACATTATTCTTCTGTATGCATTGCATACATATATCAAAGCATGCTGTATCAGCTTATCACAAGGAAGAAATAGGTCATTTCTTCTTTGTGTTTTTGTAATGAAATAGAGGTTCGAGACAAATAGGAATGGCTCAGAATTATGGCAGCTTTGACAGTCTCAGATGACCAGAAAGTTTCCTATTCAGCACTATGCTACTACTGTTAACATCATGTTATTTTGTTAGGACTTCATAAGATTAGTTCAAAAGTTTTCTTTGTAGATGATTTTGGGGTTGCCTCGCATAGTTTGTATTGCAGTGTGTTATTTACTTATTTATTTATTATTTATGAAAAAAACAAAACAAGCGCAATCCAAACACCACAAACGTCAAAAATTTTCACAAATGAAGTCTTATCCTGCCATGTATGAAATTAATAGAAAAGAGAATTCAGCTTTTCCTCCCCACTAATTCACAAGACCTCAATCACATTTTTCTGCAAAACTGCTAATAATCCTGTCCAGAACTTATTCTTTATTACATTCTTAGGAAAGAGGCCACGTATTTTCTGGAGAAAAAAGTTACTGAACATACAGTTAACTTGTTACCACTTTATGAGGAAGGGGTTTCTGTCGTGCAGTTGATACGCATTTACTCAATAGAACAAGAACTTACCTACTGGATGATGTGAACTGAGACAATTTGTGCCATCCATCAAGGAAAGAGATGTGTGCCCATCAAGTGAAAAGGAATGTGTTTGACCAGGTGATTAATGCACATCCAGTCACACAGGTGTGCAAACAGCTTTGGTAGCATGACTTACATACCCAAAGACTGCCAACACCTGATGAGAGACAGTGTATTTTTAAACAGCTCATAGCACCTGTGAAAACAAAATAAATGATTTGACTTGTCTAAAAAAAGTTTGCATGCATCCTTGTTCATTTGGGTTTTTTTGAAATGAAATGGAAAAAAAAATGAGCCAGTTCAAGAACAAAGTTAATATATCTTTTGCAAATTAACGCCTTCCCAAGAGTAATGTGGATAAATGTTTGTGTAACATAGAATTAATATATTTGAAGCTGAAAGAACATTAATATTCAGTAACCACTGAAAAACAGTGGTAGCTTACCCTTTTATAAGCTTCAGCCTAATGATGTGTACCTTTGGGTGGATCCAGGTACTGATGTTCAGATATACAGATATACAAAAAAGAAAGTTTGTTAGCTACATCATAGCAACAAATGGAATTTCTGTAATATATTTTGATTTCTGAAATAACTTATGTCCTTTTAATATTCCTGTAGAATGCTTGAGTTATCTTAGATTGCAGATACTTTATTTTATTTGTGCCTCATTAAAGCAAATGAAAATTTTAATTTTTTTTCATGCTCACGTAACTGAATTTTTCCTCAAAAACTTTAGGAAGTGCGCCTCAATATTTTAATAAATTTCACTGTATTGTAGTGCCTTTTTAACAATGGAGTAATGTGACTTAGAGGAGGCACAAGCTTCAGGCTATAGTGGAGTGCAAACTAAGAGCATAAAGACAATATTATCTGGATTTTTAAATAATTACTTTTTTTATTTGAGATGATGTATAAGGCTGCAACAAAAGTACAGTAACTACATATACATATATATGTGTATATTTATATATTTACAATAAAAGAGAACAAAACCAAAACCAAACCCACCATGAAAAAGAACCACCAAAATACCTAAATTTCACCAATAGAGAGGTTTCACTGTATGTCTAGCTAAGTCTTCTATCAATATCTCTGTTGGGAACATTGATGAAATCTCTTTACATGATCAAGATCTAACTGTGCACTGAACCCAAATAGCAAAACATTGTGCTGCCAAAAGTCTTGGCTTAGGAAGAAGGATTCCCGATCCTGGTGAATAAGGTGCAATGAAGAGTGAGGTCTAGGTTTCTAACAATGACATTTACAGAAGTTGTCACCCAAAATGTTTGTAACAGGATGTGCACTAAAATGAATTCTGGCACTAACAAAAAAATGAAGGAAAAACTCTGCAGTAAATAAGATCTAAAGGTTGTAGTAATTTTCTTCGTGTACAGACAAGTCACACATTTGGATCGGTCTGGTTTGTTCCTCAGGTTTGCTTCTTCTGCAGCCCGACAAGGAGGACATGCTAGTGTCAAAGGTTTTCATTAGAGGTTAAATATTGGCAGGGGCTATGTGAATGCTCTCTCCAGCTTGGTCTACAGGATCTGAATCCGTATCTTCCTAATGAAGACTGTTTGCTGGCTTTAGATTTTTCCATTTTATCTGCAGTATTAAAGAGATTGCTGCTTATCCAGAGTGCAGAAAATACCCTATCATAGAAATCTTAAAAATACATGTTTTTTAAAATAATAACAACACTGTTATAAACATAAACCTGAAAAAACTTAGGGATGAAGTCTTTGCCACCTAAATATCAGCAGTAAGTGTCCGGTACTTAGGTCTGAGACAGAAATCCTCTGAGTGCTTATAGGGTTTTCTGGACCATTGGATAAGACAGTTAAGCCTAAAATTCTCATGGATGACTGATTTTATGCTCATGTAGGTATTCAGAATTGTCTTTTCTAAGTAGATATCTGCCTCTGAGAGCTGTAGTCTGACCTTTGTTTAGGTAGCCAGCCTGTCTTCTGTCCTCAGATATTTTAGGAGTTAATGGGAGCAATACGAGAGGTAAGAGGTAGAGTGGTGTTAAAAGTAGTGCCATCATGATCATAAGACTTTGGTAACTGGGAAAAGAGGGGCCTTCATATAGTAATTTTATGATAATCTTGTACTACTGTCAGTCAAACAATTTGAAATACTAAAAAAAATAGTTTTACTCAATGGCAATCCTGAAAAGGTTGCTTCTGAGGTATTTCCCAGGAGCAGGTGTTCAGCCCCCCTCAGGAAAGTAGGGCCCCATCACACTTAATGGTGAATTGGGAAGACAAACACCATCACTACAAATGTCCCCCCATTTTTCTTCTTCACCCAAATTTATGTACTGAGCATGATGTCATATGGTCTGGAATATCCCTTTGGTCACCTGTCCTGGCTCTGTCTTCTCTCAACCTCCCAGGCAGCCCCAGCCTCCTAGCCAGTGTGGCAGTACAAAAAGCAGAGAAGGCCTTGGCTCTGTGTAAGCCCTGCTCAACAATAACAGAAACATCTCTATGTTATCAACTCTGTGTTCAGCAAAAATCCAAAACACAGCCCCATACCAGCCACTGTGTATAAAATTAACTCTACCTCAGCCAAAACCAGCACACTAATGAAAATGGGACTTTTAATTCATGTTCCTTAAGTAGTAACTATAGTAATGTGGATGCTTTTTACAAAATATTTTGTTTCCATAGACCCCTTGAATTGGTCCTGTGACTAGGTAACAACAATCCACATAAATTGCTGGAACAGTCCAGCAAAGTAGGAAATAAGTCTCTAATTCATTAAAAGTTTAAGACAAATCACAGATGCATTCCTTTTATAGTTCATTAAGAGTTATTGGAGATATAGGCTCAGTTCTTGCTGTGTAAAATACTATGTTTCTGTAGTATGCCTTAACTGTGTCAAAAGGAAGTGTGACAGCTATAGAAGTGAATTTATAAACTGTTTAGCTATGCATTTTTATATACTTTAATCTGTAAGATGACTTTTTTTCTTTCCTGAAGACACTATTTTAGGTTACTGAGCTTCCTTTAGGCTTTTCGCTGCTGCTTAGCATCTTACAGAAGATTTATTACAACTTATAGAAGCAAGAATTGCACTAGGAAAGGGAATACAATGTCTTTAAATTTGGAGAAGACAAAAGGTTTTCTACTTAAAAGAGAAATTAAAGGAATGGGACTGTTTCATTGTTCTACTAGGGTTCATTTATGCAGTGTTTGTAGGAAATTATTTTTTTAGTTAAAGAAATTTTCTGCATTCCTATAATTAGAAGATTCACTGTGTAAAATTTAAAGAACCGTATTGTAATAAATGTGGCTGATTTTTTTTTCTTTCTACAGGAACACAAAGGATTGTTAGCATATTTTAAACTGTCTTTTAATCTTTTGCATGTTCTAGAACTTCTATTCACAGTGCTTCTCTATATTTTATGAAATATTATCCTTCAATATGAAATCATTAACATTTCTAAAATGATCAAGGTGACAAGCTTTGTTCTTGCCTGGAGCATAGCAGAAATACCGATGGCAAGAAAAGCAGAAGAGACAAATGGACAGTGCATTTTAGTGTTTTAGAGAGGATCGTGGACTCAGACACAAACACAAATTACTGCAGCAAGACTTAGATGTCTGAATAGGATCAGTGCAGTTGCTTGCTTAGGCTGTCTGTTTAACTTTTACGTCAAATGCAAATTACACGTGACTTTAATCTTTCAAAATGCAATCGCTTTACCATTATAATTGCTTAAAGCTAGCAGATTTTGCAATCAATGTGAAGGTCTTTACTTAGAAGCGTATAAGTGCCTTTCTGAGTAAAAGCTAATTTAAAGACTTTGTAAGTGTCCAGTGAATGCAAAGTTTCAAAGGAAAAGACAAAGTTAGTTGGATAAGAACAGTGGGATTTTTGCATCCCACTGACCTATTTTTGCTGTGAAGTCATTTGGATAAGTTCATAAATCTAGTCCTATTTTTTTTGCCACCATTGTGAAAGAATTTTGATTAAAGAGCTTTACTAAGAATGGTTTTGGATTAAAGTATGATTGCATTTATTAAGATGCTTTTTAATACTTGATTTTCACAAGCAATGTGGAGAAAATTTTAATTTTAATGCCATTACTGAGAAAGGATTTTCAGAATGGAGAAGTAAGTTATTATAACAGAAACTTACCAGTCCCACAGGGTCTTATAAAAATACAGAGTTGGGACCTTATTGGAACAAGTCATTAATTACTAGGGAAGGATATTAAAACCTTAGTTACGAACATGAGACCTGTTGTAATTCCAAAAGGTAAAAAGATAGTAGACTAGCCTGTGGCAGAAGGTCCTTTGTTCTTACATTTTAGCTCTTCTAAAACATAGCCTATTACTTCAATAAATTGAATAAATCTTGTCAGAGGATGTGAGCTGTCTTTAAAAATACCTTCACTGAACTGGGCTTTCTTGTAAAGACTACTCTTATCTAGTAATCATAGCTTATCAGGCTTAAGGTGGCAGCAGTTGTGCATGCAGCTGAGGTTCAGCTGTTTTAAGTTAAATAGAACTACTGATTTCAAGCTCTACTGAAGACAGCTGGGTGTGGTTTTAAAAGAAATGTCATGAAGCAAGTTTGGTTTTTTTTCTTAGTTCGAAATGTTGAAACAGTGTCCTTCAAATGCTGACCAAAATTTCTATTGGCCTCAAGATCCCTGTTTACATTTTCACCATTTATGTGGAAAGAGGTAGACAGTGGAATCTCTTGAACTACAGATATAGCTTTTTTAATGCTGATTTTACTGCTACTTCACCCGTTACCTTGTAGCCATTACAAAGATTTTAAGGTTAAAATCCTGAGATGTAGACATAAGAAAATCCTGCGTTTAAATTAAAATATATGTTCCCAACAGGTATTCAGTCTCTATAAGATAACAGTAAAGAATCCGCAACTTCCCTGGTTAAATTATTCCAGTGATTAATCACCTTCACAGCAAGAAAAGGCCGTACCTCAAATCCTGTGTCTAGATTTGGGCCCTTCACTTTAAAAAGGACATTGAGGTGCTGGAGTGTGTCCAGAGAAGGGCAGTAGAGCTGGGGAAGGGTCTGGAGTACAAGTTGGACTAGGAGCAGCTGAGGGAGCTGGGGGTGTTTAGCCTGGAGAAAAGGAGGCTCAGGTGAGACCTTACTGGTTTCTGCAACTACCTAAAAGGAGCTGGTAGCAAGGTGGGGGTCAGTCGCTTCTCCCAGGTGACAAGCGTCAGAACAAGAGGAAATGGTGTCAAGATGTGCTATGGGAGGTTCAGGTTGTATATCAAGAATGCATTGGATAGCAGGATATTCAGGGAGGTGGCAGAGATCTTTCACAGCCTTAATGTTTCGATGATTCTGCTGTTATTTAGAGACAACGTATTTTCACTGCTTTGAGTTTTACACACTTTTAAAGCGTGAGAATAAAATTTACATATAAATAATGTATTATATAGATATGAAAAACTTGCAATAATAGAAGATGCAATAATCAAGAAAACAGGTTATGAAGATTATCGTTGTCCTGTTTCTCCTTTGAATATATAGATATTTTGAAGTCCTTACCCAGTCCTTATTAGTCCTTATTCTAGCGCACATTTTATCTGATAAAAGCCCAAAGTAGAAGGAGAAGCATTAATATTGTGGAAACAAGCATGCCAATGGAAAATCTCAGACAAGTTCAGTATAGTCTGTATCACCTTGGTCATGGATAACAAGAGAAGGCTCATTACAGAGTACATTTTTTATGCTGATGAGAAGGAAAAATGCTTACTTAGCAGATGCATCAAAAGGAAAAGGCTGTTAAACCCTGTACTACAAAAACAGTGAAAGACGGTTTTGCACTCTTTCTTACTCTAGAGTTTACTATAAGGTACGCCGAAGAAAGAAAAACAGGATTTTTTTGGTGTTGTGTGCTACAACTGGAATTTTGAAATTATCAGCAGAATGGATACTTACGCATTTCAATATCCAAGCCTCAATATGGTAAGAAAATTTAACACTTACTCATTATATCATAATTTCAGAATAATTTCCTTATATTAAAATGAATAATCAAGGGTTGGAACTAAGGCATTCAGTATTATTAATTTTAGAGTAATTGTCTTCTCCTAGTACCATGAGGACAGTAGAATTCTCACAAAATATTCCTCAGTACAAAAATACATATAATTAAGTTTGGGTGTAAGAAAACTATGACATGTATCTTTCTAGAAGACTCTTTTCCTAGAATATATTTAATTTTCTAGAAGCTCTTCAAAAAATTTTTATTTCTTATTTAGCTACATTAGAAATCCCATAATTAATTGATCAAAGTAAGTTTATTTCAACTGCTCCAACATTTTTTAATCACCAAATTTTAAAATAAAAATGCATGTAGACACTTAAATTTAAATGGAACGTTTTGAATCTACGGAGACCTTTCATAGTCTTTATTCCCCTGTCTTAGAAAAATCCTAAATAGTATCTGAAAATGGCTTCAAAACTGAAATGCTAGATCTGTGTAACATCAAGAAGTTAAGCAGTTTTGTGGTCCACTTAGTGGTTCCCTTTTGAATTATGAAAAATGTCTCAAAACTATGCTCGGTCAATTTCGTGTAAAGCTGAATTTCATAACCACATAGAGAAATGTGCTTTCTTGCAAAATTAAGAGATTTTAAAATAAATCAATGTGTTACACATATGTGTATTTTATGCAAGGCTGTACATGTGTATGTTGGCATAGGCACACATACATATACCTACACACACAATTACTTCCTAACCTACTGAAGATTTGTAGTTCTCAGTATTGAAAAAAGGTGAAATTAGAAGACCAGGCTACCACTCTCTTCCTTGTCCTTTGAAGGTGACTTTGTGACCTCTTTTCTAGTTGCACAGTTTCCTTGATCATTGCCATGACGGTTGCATTGATCACCTGTGATTGGCATAGTGGCAAGGTATTTTGGCAGCATAGTCTTCTACTCCATGTCATGTTATTTACTGTGGCAGTAAGGGATGTTTTTGTTCCGCTGAATGAGGAACCAGAAGTGGTCTTCACAGTTGTCCTATTATACAAGTTACAGCTCAGTAAAATCAAATTTATGAAAATTGATAATACAAACTGTATCACTAGTAGTAACTTTGGTAATATCAGTCTTTTTATTTCTTAAAAGAAAATAATTTTGAAAGAATGCAGAACTATAAAGACAAAGATTCCAATAGATTTATTATGTCTTATGTTCTCATTACATTTGTCATGAGGTAAGAAAGAATATTTAGTGAAGTTTTGTTTGAAGCCCTGGTTGTCATTACTTTAGCTGACATCTAGAAAGAAAAAAAGCTAAATCTTAATGATCCAACAGTGCTCTCTGGTGGCGTGAAAACAAAGGCATTGTATCCTCTGTAAAAAATTACGTAAGTCCAGTACACAAGTCCTTGAAGACAGATAAGTGACAGGAAGTTTCAACATGTTCCTTTGTGATAAGAAAAATAGAGCAATAAACAACTTTAAAAACACCAAGGCATGAAATGTGAAACCTGGCTTAGTAATGTAATGTAAATAAAAATATTAAAAATAATATTTCTTGTCCAGCAGATGTTTTAGACTCTTAATGTTCACAAGGAACATATTCCTTCAGCATGCAATGCATATCCGAAAAGTGAGAGAAATATACTGCATATTAGTATATTTTATCATGAAATAATTTTGAATGTTAAGAAACACTTTATAGTTTAGATGTTATTCTCTTGAATTGGGGAAGGGAAATAAATAAAAAAGAAAAAATAAAAACACGCTAAAGGAAATAGAGTGGAGAGGTGAAAGAACAATTACAAACCAGAGTCATTAAGCTGCCGAGTTCAAAACAGTTTCCTTTGCCGTTCTTGCACAAAGATTCTGTCTCAGATTTTCATTATATTTTTACAGTCACAGGTAGATTTTATTCATACCAACTAAAAATGGTTAGGCCATCCTCTATTGCACTCCTTCAATTTTCCCTTGCTGATTTGTTTGGGGTTTTTTTCTGTTAGTTTTTTTTTTTTGTTTTTTTTTTTCACTTTTGAAGACTTGGCGACTTAATATATTATGTAGCAATATAGTAAGAAGTAAAGGAAAAGACAGAAAAGGCAGTTTTACGGAATGTAGCCACAAACCCTGATCACAAAGATATTTATAGTATAGACAAATATCCAATAAGTAGTTTTTTTGAGGCTAAAGTTAAAAAAAAATCCAGTGTTTTTTGGGATCAGTTATTCTGAAATTATTCCATATTGTTTGAAACAAATATGCTTGGACCCAGGACTGATACACTAGAAACATTAATATTGATACTACTGAAATGTTAAAAGATGTGGAGAAACTGTTAGTCAGATAAAGAGGAAACACCCAAGAATGTTAACTGGAATATTCCAGATAAAACAACAGAACTGCTTATGCTGTTTATAAGAATAATGTCTTCTACATGTTTCAAGATAGAACTTAAGAGTTTCTAAAACTAAAGGAGAAAGAGAGGTGCACTCAGAGAACTTTCACCGCAAGGAACAAGGAAGAATGAGTCCATATTGGACTAAGTATCCAAGTAAAACACCAATATAGATATCTGGAAAAGATAAACACTTAGCATGAATCTGATTTTGAAATACAGGAAAAAAGAGTACTTTTAAAAGCAAGCATAAATTTCACTTTTTTCCTACAATATTTGCTATCACAAAAGAATTCAAGGCACACTTTTGTTTCAGTGAACTATAGATTGTGCCATAGAACACAAAAGAATAGAACCTTCTGAAAACTTCTGGAAAATGGATAAGAATTATACAAATTAAGTTTTCTCGAAATATGTATTTGATAAGTCATACCCTAGTAATGTCTCTTCATACCAAAGTTTTTCATTTATTTCAGACTATTAACTTTTGGGGTAGGCAGGGAATAGATGAATGAAATCTTGGAGAAGAAGAGTAAAATTACACTGTCATATAGTCTTTCTTGAGCTGCTCTTAACAAAGAAAAAAAAGAAGGGTCTTTTAATTGTTTTTAATTTTTAATTTTACTTAGATTTGAAAGTTATTCTGACTACATGCATAGTTCTTCATTCTTTTTTGCTGTGAAAATACAAGATTTCCATAAAAGGCATAGGATGAATTCTACATTTATCTTTCTATTTCAATTTCAATGAGAGGTGACAACAAGGTGGAGACTGACTTGACTAAACATAGTTTTGTGCTGCCATATGGGCTTGTCCAAAGATAGCCTATCTGTTTTGTCCTTTCCTGCCATCCAGAAATGTGCAAACCCCCATTTTTGTCAGCCCTGATGAGATGCGTTTGGGTACCCTCAGGCACATCAGTTTCTCTACTGCTTATGTTTAGCCAACTGCCTCAAGTCTTACTTTTACACAGTTAGTGACTTCAAGAAGTTACTGCAGGATATAGGAAAAAAAAAACTAGAAAAGTTTTTTTTTTTAAGTTTTCTTCATCTTACATTTTGTGGCACAATAGAATGCACTGCCTCTCTGGAAAGACAGAAGACCTTCCCAAAATGTTTTGTAAGAATAATAAAATAATATTGTTGTGTTTACTTATATGGAGTATTACACAATCAGATTCAAATAAAACTGAATGACTAAATTAGGTACAGGTGTTTCCAGTGAAAAACATGCAAGTACTTTCTGTCAGAACTAGCTATATATTTGCAAAAAGACATTCACCAGTCATTAGTGTGAAGGTTGAATGCGGATGGTGACAGTCACAGTCAAGGATTAAAGTCTGTGAAAAGCAAAGGATTTAAAAAAGGGAATTATTTGAATACTAGGGAAAAAAAAGGGTTAGGGTTTAGGGCTAGGGAAAGGGTTCCCTTTACGTAAAAGGGAAATAAATAAGACTGTCCTATGCATGTTTGCCTCTATTATTTAGAGTTGTGTTTTCAGCGTTTTAAGATAACATCCTTCCTAAAACTCAGTTATATCAGTGAGGAAATAATGTTAAGGGGGAAATTCAGCTTCAGAAAAACATCAGCAAATACTTAATTTTGATTAAATTTTTTGTTTGTTTCATTTTGAAAGTGTTCATTTTTGGGGGGAGGTGGTAGTAAAACTTGTGCTACGCAGAAAAAGAACCAAAAAAGGAGCAGAAATGGAAGTAACAGCTTAGGAAAGAGTATTCTGAAACTATTATTTTTCATGCATATTAATAATAGAGAGTATGAAATGCCAGTGGAAAAGTAAAGGTGCTATGGAAACTCTGAATTGCACAGGATTTATGTAAAGTAAATACTTATGATATACGATTTATTAAATATTGTACCACTTTTGAAAATAGTGTATCATTCCTCCCTCATCCCCTGATGAAATAGAATGCTTAATTTGCAATGAATCAGCCTAAGGCTAAGTAGTGAATATTTCATTTACATTAAAAAGGTTTAGGAAAAAGATCAACATAAGAGATAGAGAAAATACAGGAGAGGGGAGGTGAAAACAACAAAGTGAATCATTATTTGTGAATCATTATAAGATATATATCTGTCATTGAAACTTAATTCCTGCAGAGAAAAATCTGGGAAACAAGAATAGAAATAAGTAAAAACAATAGAGTGTCAATGTTGAAGAAATAAAGAGTATGAATTGAAAAGCTTCTTTCCAAGATAATTTCCCAGTGGTAGGGAAATTACTGGATAGATTGTCAATATCCTGTTTGTTTATAATTCTACACTTTTCCCAGTTTGTTTCATATTTTATAATCAATAACTCAATTTCTGATATGAAAAGAAAAAAAATCTGAATTTGCAGCTGGAGGGCATGCTAAGACTTAAAACGAGCTAAACTGGCAGATTTTGGGCCATCATATTTTCCTTAAGTATTAAACAGAGATAAACTGGTTCATGCACGTTACTTTTCAGGAAACCTGTGTCTTACGACAAATATATGTGACTCAGTTTCTGTATTTTGGGAGCTGATTTAACAATGTAGATCCCCAGAGAGACTTTCATCGGCTGTGAAACCATGAGATAACAGAAGATGCAGGTGTTAATACTTTCCAAAGTAACAACAGGTTGCAAAATATTTATTTATGAAGGCTGTTGATAAATTGAGCTTCTTCTCTCTTGAAAACCAATGGTGATTGTCAACACAACAAAAAAAAAGGTTTCCTAATGTACTCTCATACAATTGAATACCATACTAGGAAAGAAAAGAACACCACAGCCCCCAAATTACTATACAGGTATTGTTAGTTTGACGATATTTGACCTTAAGGTGATGGTGAAAAAATTTCTATTAATGTGTATGCAATGAACAGTAAGGTTTTTTTTTAAACCATTATTTTATTTTTATTAATATTAATATTCAAGGATCACTTCCTCCAAGCTCAGGAGTAATGAATGCCAAAAAGGAGGAAGTCAGTCAAAAACACCAGGAGGATTGCATGGATGGACAAACTCAAACACGAAAAGGAAGCCTACAGAGGGTGGAAGCAGGGACAGGTGGCCCGGAAGTAACACAGAGATTTTTTCTGAGCAGCCAGGTGTCAGGTTTGGAAAGCTAAGCCCTGATGGATTTAAATAAGGCCAGTGATGTCAAGGACAACAAGAAAAGCTTCTATAGGTATGCCACTGATAAAAGGATGACAAGGAAAAATGTGGGGCCTATTAGGAAGGAAATAGGAGACCTGGTTACCTGGGACATAGAGAAAGCTGAGGTGCTTCATGATTTTTTTGCCTCAGTCTTCACCAGCAAGTACACTGGCCACACTACCCAAGTCAGAAGGTAAAGGCAGGAACTAGGAGATTGAAGAATTGCCCACTGTAGAAGATCAGTTTTGAGAACATCTAAGGAACCTGAAGGTGCACATGTCATAGGATCTGATGAGATGCATCCAGGGGTGCTAAGAGAACTGGTGGAGGAAGTGGGGGAGCCAATATCCATCANCCACTGATAAAAGAATGACAAGGAAAAATGTGGGGCCTATTAGGAAGGAAATAGGAGACCTGGTTACCTGGGACATAGAGAAAGCTGAGGTGCTTCATGATTTTTTTGCCTCAGTCTTCACCAGCAAGTACACTGGCCACACTACCCAAGTCAGAAGGGAAAGGCAGGAACTAGGAGATTGAAGAATTGCCCGCTGTAGAAGATCAGTTTTGAGAACATCTAAGGAACCTGAAGGTGCACATGTCATAGGATCTGATGAGATGCATCCAGGGGTGCTAAGAGAACTGGTGGAGGAAGTGGGGGAGCCAATATCCATCATATTTAAGAAGCCGTGGCAGTCCTGTGAAGTTTCACTAACTGGAAAAAGGGGAAATAAAATCCCACATTTTTAAAAAGAAGAAAAAAGGAAGAGCCAGACAGCTATAGGCCAGTATGTCTCAACCTAGTGACTAGCAAGATCATGGAGCAGATCCTCCTGGAAATTATGCTAAGGCACATGGGCAATAATGAGGTGATTAGTGACAGCCAACATGGCTTCATGAAAGGCAAATCATGCCTGACAAATTTGGTGGTATTCTTAGATGGGATTGTGGCAGTCATAGATAAGGGAAGAGCACCTGACACCATTCATCTGGACTTGTGTAAAGCATTTGACATTGTCCTGCATGACATCCTTGTCTGTGAACTGGAGAGGCATGGATTTGACATACGGACTACTCAGTGGATAAAGAATTGGCTGGATGGCCTCACTCAAAGAGTTGTGGTCAGTGTCTTGATGTCCAAGTGGAGACCAGCAATAAGTGGCTTTATTCAGGAGTCAGAATTGGGACCAGCACTGTTTGACACCTCTGTCAGCAACATGAACAGTGGGATTGAGTGCACTCCCAGCAAGTTTTACTATGTCAGTGTAGAGGTAGAGACTCAAGAGAATCGGCTTTTTCAGTCTTAAGGAGAGAAAGCTGAGGGAATATCTTCTCACTGTCTTCAAACACTTAACCAAACTTTCCTTGGAGGTGCAGTGACACGAAAAGATGCAAAAGTACAAGTTGAAAAAAGGAAAATTCCCACTACAGCTAAAGGAACAGAAATCACAATGACAGTGATCAAACACTGGAACAGATGACCAAGTAAAACTGTGGAATCTCCATCCCTGGAGAAATTTAAATCTTGACTGGACCTGAGCAACCCGGTGTAAGTCCTGCTTTATAGAGGAGTTCAGACTAGATGATCTCCAGAGTTTCTGACAAAATTGTGACTCTATTATGAAATTACATCCAAAACTACTTTTTCAGGCTATGTGAGATATATAAGATGCTTCTTACAGTATTGCTATTAGACTACATTTGCAAGAACTTAAACATAGTCCTTGCAGAGCAGAAGTTTTTGGTTTTTATCTTACAGCGTTGATAATTAGATGAATTTGGACTGAATAACTGAATCAACCATTTAATTCATAATAAACAATTTGAAACTCTGCTAGTGCTAAGGACCAAAAGAATTTGTGTTAACTTCTAGATTAGTGCATCTCTATAGATCAGAGAAATAATAATCACATTACCTCATTATATGTCAGGTATTTATTGGTTTGGGTGCATTTTAAACTAAGATAAATCTCTTTAATACGTCTATAAACATTCTCCAACAGATTTGACAAAGTGTCTATGCTTCTATAAAAGGTGAACAAAAAGAATAAGTAGGCAGCAACACCTGAAAACAGATATTTGTGGATATAATTCATTGTAGAATCATAGAACCATAGAAATATCTAGTCTGCAATAGATTTCCAGGGTTCATTTGGTCCAGAATTCTGTTGAAAGCAGGGCCCTAAGTTTCCAGGTCCCGGTTCCAGCACCTTGTCAGGCTGAATCTTGAGCATTTCTGGAGAGAGAGGTTCCATCATTTCTCCAAGCAATATATGACAACAATTAATCGTTTTCACAACAAAGCATTTATTATATTCACACAGAATTTCCCTTAATGCAACCTGTGGCTATGGATTTTTGTCTTGTCACTGATCCTCATGAAGATATTTATTCATCTTCTCTGTAACTGCCTTTTATTTAATGAGTGTGATTGGAATATGTCTCTCCTCCATCTAGACCAGACCAGACTTCTGTCCTCAAGGTGGAACAGACCCAGTTCCTTCAACTTTTTCTTCGTATCTTCCCAAGCTATCTCGTCATCTTTGCAGTCATCTATGGATATATCAATGTCTCTCTTAAACCAGAAAGATCAGTTTACTTTTCCATGTGTGGCATACCACATGTTGAGTAGTGTGGAATAATCATGCCCCACAGTCTGCTGGCACGCTTTTTCAGATTGACACCTGGAAGCTATTGCCTTCCCTTGCTGCCAAGACACACTTCTGAGTCATATTGAGCCCCAGGAATCCCAGGACATTTTAATCAGATTTGCTTCTCAGCTATCAGTCCCTAGCCTTTAGATACAGAGATTATAATTATTCTGTCCCAAGTGCAGGATTTCACATTTAGTTTTTGTTAATTCATATGGATTTCTTGCTGGTCTGTCTTCCAGCCTGCAGAGATCACACTAAGTGTGACTCATCTGTCCAGACTCATGTACTTCTCTTCCCAATTGGATGCCATCCACAAACTTGGTGTGTATTCACTTTTCCACAAATTTTGCTATTCCTCTGTCCAGTCTGTATCCTAGCAGCTCATTAGCAAGGAAACTGTGAGAGACCAGAACAAATGCCTTACTGAAATTAAGGCAGTTCATATCTCCAGCGTTCCCCTCATCCATACAGCTAGCTGTTTTACCATACAAGGCAATTATGCAGAGATCAAAAAATATTTATTTTAATCAGGTATTAGTGTCATGAATTTTAATCATTCAATGATGATCTGAATTATCTGACTTAATTACCTGATTATGCTATGTTTAAGTATTTCTATGACCTTTTCATATCCAATTTTCATATTTAAAATTAATTAAATACTTCTATCATGAGGTAACCTTTTACAATGTGAGATCACTTGCTTTATACAATTTGTCTAGTTAATTTAAAACTGAGATTTTAAATTTAGCTGACAGAGTACTTGTCAATAAAGCTGTATATTTTTTTTACTTGATACAGCCTAAATGTTGAATATAAAGTTGAGATATATCATACATTGAAAATCATATACCTTTTTACGGCAGATATACTTGTTCTGGTGTTTCCATGTTCTTGAAGGCTTGAATATGCAGTTAAAATACGTTATCTAAATGACAAATTTTTCAAAACTTGAATATGTGTGCACTTTCTCTGAGCTAGCCTTGCATGTTTTTGTTACAGTGAAAATAGTGAAATAATTTGCAGTGAAAACATATACTGAAATTATAGTGAAAATGATAGAGTTAGGAATAGCATGAACTATGCAGCATCACTAAAATGCCTCAGGGTTCCTCTTTTAGTCCTTAAGCTAACGTGTTACTTAAGCATGTGTTTAACTTTTACTCAATGATTAAGTAAAAATACACAAAAAATGTTAAAGAGATCAAGGACCTTTCTTCTTTCAAAATTCTGTTCTGAATTTGTAGTCATTTTGTTATGATTGGTAAAAGACTAAGTGGATGTAAGTGTGTATTTTGTCAGAGGCACATATTTACTTTTCCAGTTGAGCAGGGTTAAGGAACTTGTCACAAATTTTCTCTCACTAATCCTCTCTTCAGAAAGGTAAGAGGTGTGCTGAGTACATCACAATGCTCTACACTACTTGATCTCAACTGAATATGATCTAGAAATTTGCAAGGAAATTTTTTATCTGTTTCTACAGGAATTAAATATTAAATTGTAATTTAAAAATATCTACTACAGAATATTTCCCTAAGACTTCTCTAAAGTCTGAATCCAGTAGGGTTAGGTCAGTTAGGTCTATGCAGTAAATATAATAGTTCACTGCAGTCTCTGGAAAATGGTAGTTTCTTCTATGTTGAATTTGAAAAGCAAGTTTATTATTTTAATATTATGAAGATGGGATATTTTAGTCTGAATGTTTAAAGAATTCTTTATAAAATTGTTTCCTAATATCATGAGACTATAAAGGTTAAGAAAAGGGGAATGTGATATTTCATTTTATTGTGCTGTATTGGTTCTGATCATCCCCAAACAGTGCAATAAAACTGGAAAAGCTGACCTAATCATTTTATAATTTTTGTCACTTAAGAAGAGAAGCATAGACCTATGAAGTACTGTGTTCAGTGTACAGAAACCTCAAAATAAAGAGCTCAGGAACAGAATGATTAACAATGATCTTTTGTTGTTGCTTATAGTTACACAATGTCCGTTTTATGTGGACTACTGTATTTACTATATATCATTCCTGTTTCCTCTTTCACCCATTAAGAACTTCTGATTCCTTCCTTTTGAACCTATTATTTATGTGTTTGAAGACAAATGTATCAGTCATCTTTAAACTCAAAAAACCCGCATCTTGCAGTGACTCCTGATAACAGTGTTTTCTAGGATCACGCTTAGTCATTTTCATTGCTTGTCTCTTGATATTCTCCAGCAAACTTCTTTCCCAAAGTGCTGTGCTCAAAGCTGGCAAAATGTTTCAGGTGAGGGAGTAGTGCTACCAGTAGATTAATAACTACTCCCTGTGTCTTGGTTTATACAGCTCTATTTTTTTCAATTGCAAAGAAAAACTGCTTTGAGCATGGTTAAGTCCTCTTTAAATTGTTGTGCACCACACTCTGCAGCTTTGTAAACCTATTTATCCAGTCATTCCTATCTTCTATTTCTTCAAGGAATTCTGCTTATGTGTTTGAGAGACCTCATCCTTACAGAATCGCTTCATTTTTTTCAGAACCCTTTTAAAATACTAAATTTAATTTGAAATGCTAAATTTGTGTTATGATGTGCTTTTAGTACTTTTTTTATATATCTTTTTTTAATATTCTGCTTAAGATAAGCTTAAAATTTAAAATCAAAATGTATGTAATTAATTGAAAAGTAAACTAGTACCGATTTTAAAGCAGCTTTCTGTTGAATTGGAATGATCACATGGTATCTTAAAAAAGATCTAACATATTATCTCTTGTCAGTGGACAGCAAGAATCTTCAATCAGTAAAAAAACAGGGAAAGCATACAACGATTTTTTTTCCAAAATGTCTCCTCTAACATTCATTCAGCTGTGGTTTAGAGATTTCCTGTTACATTGTTCTGGTCTATCATGTCATGTCTAATGAAAATAAAAAGATTCTTATACATTACATTATAAATATCAGAAGAATTCTTTCATTTTCTGTGTTGAGATCCACAAATATAAAAAAAAAATGTAGTGTTTCTGAGGCACTCAAAACATTTCTGAGGGCTGCTTGCCAACATTTATTCTTAGAAATAGTTTGAATGGATTCCAGATTTCTCATTTTCTTAAAGAGTATTACAGACTCTGTGTGAACATCAAAGACATCTGTGAAAAACTGATAATAAATACCCATCTTTTATGTAGTGTAATTACTGAAAAGCATCATTATATTTTCAGGCTGTCTCCTGATGACAGTCACGTATTTTTGCTTTTCCCTTACTAGACTTGAATTGAAAAAAACCCCTGTAAATAATTGAAATAAATCATTATTTTAAGGCGGTTTAAATTCTCTCATTAGCTAAGACATATTGGTCATAGTTCATATCAGAATGGCTTTAAGGATATTTTCCATTTCTTTATGACGTCTTTTAGAGATCAGCAGAGTAAGGCAGCATTTACCATCAGGCAATTATTCCAAATCAGAATTTAAACTGATTGTTAATGGGAAGACTCTGCTTGCCATTCTGGAAAAATTGTTGCCTTGGCTGTTCTTCATTTCAGGTAATACTTCAATCTCTGACCGTCTGGGAAAAGGATGTATTATACCTTAAAGACAAGGGCAGAATAAAGGTTTTACTACACCATTTTTTTTCATAAGTAACAGATAAATGTAAGAACAAAACTCTTTAAATGAAGTTCTTGATTTAGTACAATAAAAGGAAACATTAAGAAGGCCTGGTTATAAGGGAAAAATACTGAAAAAAATATTTTTGCCGGAAAAATGACAACGAAAATGCAGGCCAGACTGGAACTGTTAGCCTGGGAACTAGGCCTAGGAACCAGAAGCATCCTTTATGAGCACAGCTGGTATCTCTCAAGTACAGTTGGGTACCCAGAAACATCCTAGATACATCCTGAGATACCACCAATAAGGCAAAACCCAGTGAATTGCAACAATGACTTACAGTCTGAAAAGGTGAAAAATAGTTAGTGAAAAGGAGAAAACATCACAAGAAAGTAAGAATTGGTAACCGCCTTTGGCTGTTCTAACAGCAAGAACAGGAAAACAGTCTGGAAAAATAAAAAGTTTATCCCATAGAACAGAAAATACCATCATCTGTTGGCTTCCAAGCAAAAAAATATAAATTGCCAGCATCTATTTGCTGCTTGAAGTGGTAGTGTCCTACAACCTCGTATGCCTGTACAATAAAATAATGATTTATTTTTCATCAAAAGTGGAGCTTCTCTTTCTGAGAACTCCCTGTGCTGCATATACATTTCCCTTTCCTCAAAAGTTTGTGTGAACTTTTTACAAGATCTTGAGCCCTCACTGGGGACACCCAGCTGACTCCAAACTGATGTGGATTGGTTCCCCTCTGGGACTTCCCCTGGGGTTGGTTCAGTTAGTTCTCCCACTTCTGGGACAGCTGAGTCCCCTCTGGGTTTGGTCCCTTTCTGAAACCTGTTTAATGCACTTTGCTTTTGTATGTATTCATGTAAGTAAACTATCACATTTGCTGTTACGTTATCGATAAGTCGCTTCACTACTGATAAGTTTGTAGTAATCTGTAACTTTATAGATTGTTGTTGCTGCAATTATCTATTCCTGCTATTATTACTGCAATACTGTTGATTGTTGCTATTATTGATTACTGCCACACTATTTATTGCTGATAATAAAATAGCTGAACATATGTATATATATTTGCTTTATTAATAATATATCTATTTGCCAGTGGTGCTTTTTTTTATATTTCTGATAATGTCTAATCAAGTAGGGAAATTCAGACAATAAAACTTCTGTGTGCTTGTGTTTTCTGGATTCCTATGAACCTACAACTGTGATCTTTATCACTAGCAGCCTGGGTAACCCTTTAGGTTGTGAGATGTGTAAACAAACTATTTCTGAATCTAGAAAAATAGAAGAACGAGAAACGAAGATTATTACTGCTTTTTGTCAGGCTTGAATTCTGTCAGGAACAAGAAACAGAGCTTTAAAGACATAAGTGGATTCTCATGAACATGTCTTTGAGTAGAGATTTAATTTTTTATCATGATTTTGTTTACACTTTGTGCTGGTTTTGGCTGAGGTAGAGTTAATTTTATTCACGGTGGCTGGTATGGGACTGTATTTTGGATTTGTGTCAAACACAAGGTTGTTAATACAGTGATGTTTTTGTTATTGTTGAGCAGAGCTTACATAGAGCCAAGGCCTTTTCTGCTTTTCGTACTGCCACACCCAAGTAAGAGTTTGGAGCGATGGTGTTTGTCTTTCCAATCACCATTTACCACGATGGGGCCCTGCTTTCCTGGAGATGGCTGAACGCCTGCCTTCCCATGGAAAATAATGAATTAATTCTTTGGTTTTGCTTTGCTTGTATGCATGATTTTTACTTTCCTTATTGTCGTGGTTTGACACTGGCTCTATGCCAGGCAGCCACAACAGTTGCTTGCTCACCTTCCCCTGCCACAGAGGGCAGAGGAGAGAGGGAAAAAAAAATAACAAAGGCTTCATTAGTTGAGATAAGGACTGGGAGAAAACACTTCAAGGGCAAAACAGACTTAACTTAAAGTTGCAAAGTGAATTTATTGCTAACAGAATTAGAGGAAGATAATGAAAAATAAAACAAACCCTTAAAACACCTTTTCTCCCAGCCCCTCCCTCCTTCCCACCAACAGTGCA
>VZTD01001045.1:9242967-9357265 GCA_013397725.1 Rhagologus leucostigma
GGGTGGATCTCTACACTTCCCATGGACCTGTGGGCTGCAGGGGGACAACCTGCTTCACCATGGTCTTCACCACAGCCTGCAGAGGAATCTCAGCTTTGGCACCTGGAGCACCTCCTCTCCCTCCTTCTCCACTGACCTTGGTGTCTCCATGTTATTTCCCTCACATGTTCTCACCTCCTCCTCTTCTCTGGCTAGAAGCCAAAACCCCCTGACTTTTTTTTTATTTTCTTCTTAAATATGGCATCACAGAGGCGTTACCACCGTCCCTCATTGGACCAGTTTTGGCCAGCAGCATGTCCGTCTTTCAGCGCCATCAGAGATTGGCTCTGCTGGACATGGTGGAAACTTCCAGGAGGTTCTCACAGGAGCCACTTCTATGGCCCCCCTGCCAAAAACCAGGCCGAGTAAAACCAATACACTTATTAAACTATCTTTATCTAGATCCATGAATTTTCCAGATTTTACCTGTTTCTCTCTCCAATCCCACTGGTGGGAGATTGAGCAAGTGGCTGTGTGGGGCTTGGTTGCTGGCTGGGGTTAAATCACAATGGCGCTTTTCGGCACCCAATTTGGGGCTCAAAGTGTTTCGGGTAAAGACAGATCTGACTGGGATGTACTCTATTGAATTTGGATGTACTAGATTTGAATATGTTAGTGCTGCCTAGCTAGTAATCAGCAGGCTTCTTTGCTTGCCATGGGGGCTCACTTTCCTGGCTGTGTAATTAGAGTCTACTGCTTAGTGGCTGCTTTTTGCTTTTGCTGCTTGCTGTAGTGCTGTACTGCTTATCACCTTACTGATTTGTGCCTGAGAACGTTTTGATAACAGCCATTGGCAATGTGCCTTGGCTGGCAGGTGGCCAGGGTACTGCTGTTGTTTCTGTGCTGCTGTACTGGACAAGCTGGAACTTCAGAACTGGAGTTGAAGGGACTGTGATGTATGAAAGGATCTCATGCCAGAGCAGGTGGGTGCCTGAAGAAAGATGTGACCCTGTGACCTGTGACAGAGTAGGCTTGCTGGCAGGACTCCTGACCTCACACAGGACCCACACTGGAGAGGCTTGTGAAGAACTGCAGCCCCTGAGAAGGACCCATGTTGGACAAGTTCAAGGAAGACTATCTCCCGTGGGTGGGACCCCATGCCGGAGCAGGGGAAGCAAAGATTCACTTGCAGCCCATGGTGAAGACCATGGTGATGCAGCTGGGCCCCTGCAGCCCATGGAGGACTGTGATGTGGACTATACTAATGGTGGACTATTCTATAAAGGAACCCCTTGTTGCAGTCAGGCTGAGGACAAGGGGAGGAGTTCATTGCAATCTTACACCCTAAAACCAGGGCCAAAAGGACCAGCAGTGGAGACTGTGATGGATTTGTCTTTAAATTGCTGTAA
Organism: Rhagologus leucostigma; assembly: GCA_013397725.1. Classification (NCBI taxonomy): domain Eukaryota; kingdom Metazoa; phylum Chordata; class Aves; order Passeriformes; genus Rhagologus; species Rhagologus leucostigma. The sequence continues at coordinate 9,244,356 of VZTD01001045.1, forward strand.
GCCATGATTTGAGTTGTATATTACTAGAACAGGAACCACCTGAACCAACACAGGAGAAGCCTTACAAGAAGTTTCAGTGCAACAGTGACCTGACCTGAGCTGGCATTGGTGTCTAGTAACTCCACATCACAAACCACCTCTCCTGGCCCAAGTGACCACCATGAGAGATGGAGCCCAACGCTGTGGACTAAATGAATTCAACAGAGGAAAAATATTTGGGTATTATATTAAAGAAGAGACATAGAGGTGGTGGGTGATGATGTATTGAATACTGTAGGACCTGAGCATGATGTAAATGGTATGGAATAAGGGCTGGAATGTGCTGGTTTTGGCTGGGGTAGAGTTAGCTTTCTTCCCAATGATTAGTATGGGGCTGTGTTTTGGATTTGTGCTTAACACATGGTTGAGAACATAGAGATGTTTTTGTAATTGCTGAGCAGGGCTTACACAGAGCCAATGCCTTTTCTGCTTTTCGTACTGCCATGCTGGTGTGGGAGTTGCGAGTGCGTGTGTAGTTGGGAGTAGACACAGCTGGGACAGCTGACCCCGAATGACCAAAGGGATATTCGGCCATGTGACATCATGCACAGTATATAAAGTGGGAGGACAAACCCCACTGAACAAACATGCAAAATTGTGCATGGCGTTGAAAACAACATGAGAGCAGTATAGGTCTCTTAGTGAATTTAACTAACAGTACTGAACAATCCTAATAAAAGCTAAATTGTACTACCAAACATTCAATAAACTAAAAAGAACCAAAATATATTTATTAGGCTTAGAATATAGCAGTGAAGTGAATTAATATCTAAAGCTGAAGCAAGCAAGAGATGTATTACTTACACCTGAAGATGTTTGACAGACAAGACTGTGAATGATCCTGGTGCAATACTTGTGGTCATGGCAGAAAAACTGCTCAATAAAATCAGGAACCAAATAAGATTCCTGTCCTCACATTGTCTCATTCCTCAGAGGTTGTGTGCATGAATTGTACCAAAAAGAGCGCAGAAGCTCTGGGAGCACATTTCTGCTGAGATGGATGCTGTCAGTCAAGTGTATGCCACTGATAATGAAAAAGAGAAATTACTGTTTGGGAATGATTTGTTATTGAAGTTCTGTCCACTTCTCAGCTTAATCCATAAAACCATTTGACTCTAGTGAAGGAACAATATCCCATGTAGTAGGCTGATAAGAGAGAGAAAGTAGAAAAAGCTGTTATTTGCTGTCATGGGAAGATCAGCAGCTCCTGCTCTCTCTTTTTGGCACCGTAACTGCTAAGAGAGGCTCTTATCTCTGCTTATCATGCCTGTCATTTAACATGGAACTATCATTTCCTAACTCACCACTTATATCTTATATCCCTACTTATAAGCTCAGCTCTCTGGAGCAAAGAAATTCATTAGCGATGTGTTTTGGGTTTATGTGGCAAGATTTTTGCAGTGGGGGGGTGTGTGTGTGTGAAGGGGGAACATGCAGAGGTGGCTACTATGAGAAGACACCAGAAGCTGTCCCCATGTCAGAGACAGCCAGTTCCAGCCAGCCCCAAGACTGATCTTGCATAAGCTGAGCCCATTAGTGATGTTGGTAGTGTCTCTGTGATAATTTATTTAAGGAAAAAAAACCATTGTACAATGGCAATTGTGAAAGAGGACTGGTAACATGTGAGAGAAACAGCCTTGCAGACACCAAGGTCAGTGGAGAAGGAGGGAAAGGAGGTGATCCAGGTGTCAGAGCAGTGTTTCCCCCACAGTCTATACCAGGTACCATGGTGACAAAGGTTGACCCCTGCAGCCCATGGAGGGCCACAATGGAACAGATATTCACCTCCTCAAGCTGAAATTTCAGGAGAAATCATATTCTTGTCAACAAAAAATGTTTATTTTATCTATAACAATTAAATAATCAACATGATGTAAAAGTTCTCAAGAATGTGCTGTTGACATTGCAACGTATTACAGACACTACCAGGATAGTAATTCTGACAGGTTGGACAGTCACTTTTCTTTCGTGGCAGATCTATGAAACTTCAGGATGAATAACCACTGTGCGCAGTCTAAATAAAATAACTGTACATATATGTGTTAAACTCTCTACATATGTGTAGTGTAAATCCATTACAAACATTTCAGGAGTGTAGGATACACTCTATTAATACAGATTCATTGGATTCCATAGAAGCACTAGGCCCAGACTATAATTATTTTCCTTTTAAATATCATTTCTGCCTGTGCAGTAAGTCTGAAGCTGTTGGTACATCTCTGCTCTGCCAGCCTTTTTGTATTACAAAACGAATTGGTTCAATATAAAAAGTACAGAAGATAAGCACGCAAATCCTGCTGATTATGACTAACAGGATTTGTCTGATTTCCTCCTAACATCTACCTTAAAATTTTACTTCTAAGATTCTTTCTTTCTATCTGTGGTTACACTGATTGACATTAATGTCTTTAAATATTATTGTTATGCAGACAACATACAGATTTATTGCTACTTTAGGCTGATAATTCCTTGACAAATCCTGTTTCTGCACTTTGAGAGTGTTTGATGGTGATTCAGAAGTGGATATATTCCAGCAAGCTGTCTCTTTACATCGTGTAGACTAAGTTACTATAATATTTCCATCTGCTTCTAAAAACTGTATGGTGACTTCTGTCTTTGCCTAAAATTTAAATAATTACCATAAAACAGCAATTCTAGCAAGAATTATGGTTTTAGCACCTGAATCCATTTATGGGTTTTTTAACACTGAAAAAGTATCAGCTACCTAGAGCTATTGTGCAAAGAAGTTTCCAACAAAAGGTCATAGGCTTCAGAAGTAAGGCGTTACAACCAGTGTCTCTTTTACAAAGAGTCCATATAGTGAATATGAGTAGCAAAGATAACATTTCTATTCTTATAAATCATCTGTTTCAAAATGGGTAATGCTCTTACTCTGTGGGATTAAATATAACCTTGTATCTGTATTTCATCTTCTCTATTCTTTCCCTCAAATATTTTGCTGTTATTATAGACTTCACCTAATGACAGCTCATAATTTCTCCTTAATATTTTTAAAACAAGTTAAGTAGAATGAGAAATATACATTAAGTCATTGAAGGCAAGCATACAAGGTTTTTAAAGTAGCAATAATTTGTTATTATAAGTAACTCTTTTTTTATGAGAGTCATTTAACTGACATTTGAAGGCAATTTGCAAACTGAGTTTGAATACTATCATAGAAAATTCTTCCCTAACCAAGGGGCATAGTAGCTAGTAGAGAAAGATATACCTTTTAATTTGAGAGAGAAGCTTCCTGCATTTTGTAAAGTGGTCAGTTAGTTTAGGCTTAATCCAGAAATACTTTTAGACATGATGATTCAGTGAGACACAGCACTTTAGTCAAGTACCCAGATTTTTTTTAGGAACTGTTTTGAGGTAATTCAAATATGACGTTTACTTAACTGGGACTAGAAGAGATCTGACCAGAATGCAGTGGAAAATTTAAAAGATATTAGACATGATGATGATATCCTCCCATATTATCTAGGCAGGATTGTAATGCTTTGATGTGATCTAAAAAAAAGTTGGTAGTAGAAGTAAAGACTGTGTTGTCTTTGCCATTTAATCAAGATATATTAAAACACAAGAAGTGACAAAGTGCATTTTGAGGGAATAACAAAGATCTCATTCTTTTATTAGTTAATATACTTTAATAATATCTAAAGATGAATGGCAATGTAATGTCTTCAGTATCTTGAAAGCTAAAGGAAAAGCTGTCTCAAAAATAAATGAATCAATGAACACTGGTTTTAAATAGCACCACAAACTCTAAAGGAAATGATCCCATTAAAATGTGCTGAAGGTGAAGGCTGCTGAAAATTTAGTGTGAATTATCTTGGATTTTTGTGGGGTTTCTATATTTAAAATTTTAAAATATGTTAATTTTTAATAATTTAACAAAATATTTACATATATAAGATATAAATGTAAGGATTTTAATAAATTTATTACATTCGTAAAATATATTGAATAAATAAAATTACAGATATACTATATACTCATGATGAAACCTATATACCTACAAAACTACAAAATAAATGCAAATATTGACTCAGTCTTCATAGAGCTGTTTCAAAAAATCTTCAAGAATGCAAAAAACAAACTTTGTCTGGGGAATATTTCTATTCTAATTTAGTCAAATATACTTTTGTAATGTTACTCAATTATTTGAGGGTTGTAAAAAGTGACATAAATTAGGTTTTTCTATAAGAATTATGTTTGTATGTTTACTTTAGAGTGATTGTAAGACTGATATCTCACCAACTATTCTAGCAAAAATTCAAGAGCAGTGCTAAAATTATAAATCTTTAATGTCCTTAATCATTAAAAATAAAAGGTTTTATTCCATTCTGTTACAAAAAATATATGTAAAATTGAAGTGTTAAAAAAAGTTAAAACCATCATTTGAACTTTTTTCTCCTCTTAAGAAATACCTGTAAGTTATATGCTCTTAGTGTTCCCAAGATATCTATGTATCAAAAAACCCCAATTCTTAGCATTCTTAGCTGTATTATTTCAGGGAGCAGTGCAAAGTGAGACCTTGAATTTAACTATTTTAACCTGAAACTCTTTTACGGATCCATTTCCCTGAAGGATCAATAGGCTGAACTGACAGACATGCACATTCAATATATTCTACCAAGGGTTGCTACAGGAGATGCTTCTGTTTTAAACAGAGTCAGAAAGGAGAGGCTGAACTGTCATATTAGAGCCAGTATTTACTGCAGATTTTATAGTTTAGACGGTTGAAGGAAAGATAAAAAAGAGACTCCAAAAATAGGAAGCTGCTCCTCCAAGCTTGGGTAGCAAAGTGCTCATGTGGGTGTCCCACATAAAAAGACATCTTGCCTCATATTTTACAAAGCTACAATACTCCTTACTTCTGTGTAAAATATAATACTTCATAATTATGTTAATTTGAAACTCTGGTTTACACACGTATAAATGAATTAGAATTCATTAGTAAATCCTATTGGCAATTTCTATTTAGCTGATTTTTTTCACTGATAACAAAAAAAGTTTTACTTTTTTTTTAGTGTGTTTTATCAATAACAATAAACTTTAAAGCCTTAAAAACCCTGATGGAAAAGCATTACATTCTTCTTTACAGCTGGTTTCTAACGCATTTCTGAAGATTTTTTAAATGTATTCATTTTAAAAGATCTATAAAAGCTTATTGTCATGTTTCTGGCCACTTATCTGTGGAAAGATGTCTGAGGGTAAAATTAGAAGAAGCAGAGAGGCTATATTCACATCCTAACACAAGTATGTAGATTATAGTGTAGAGCACAGTTGTTGCTCCCTGGCTGGAATATGGTTGGCACACTTGAGGCCAATTCCATGGCAATTCCCCACGCCTACAATCTGCAAATTTAAGCTACTGCTAAGGTGGATGGAACAGAGGGTGGAGTGGAGTGGAGACACTGTGGCCAAGTCCAGCTGAAATATTTTCAGGGAGAGGAGCTCAATGGTTCTTTGCAGCTGATAAACTGCATAGCACCTGTCAGCCAGGGGAGAGAAGATGTCCTGCTGCTGAGCCAACAACTATGGTGAAATCATTCTCCTTGGATGAACTTGGTCATTATAATGTAATCGTAATATTAGCACACACCTCCATGCCTAAGTTACCTGCCTTCAAGGTTCAACCATACCTCACTAATGTGCACTGTTGGTTTTTTTTCCTCTATCTCACATAATTGTCGTTGTCTTGAAATTAGTTACGTATTTTAAAATTTGTATTATTAGGTTTACAGGGTTGATACATCTTAGGTAATAAAGACAAATAAGAAATCTACACCATAAATTTTGTTGATAATGTGGATTATAAAACTAAAAAATGTCACAGAATATTTACTACCATTGAGGCATAGCCTCCAGCGTGCTAAGACTGAGACAGATATACTGTCCAGAGAGTAACACAGCTATTAAGGATCTTAGAACAGCACAGCTTTACAAATGTATATGGTTCAAAATATTATTTGATTTATAATTACAATTTTCTGCCTTTTTCCTGAAAATACTCTGTGCTTTTAAATTACCATGTTTATATTTTCACAAGCTAGTATTTATCAGAAGTTTGCTAGTGAATTCTGTGCAAAAGCTTCAAAATAAGCTTAATTATGATCTCTAAAACTTGTGCTATTGAAGCCTATGCCCTATGCCAAGAAAGTCTATCAGCCTCCATTAATGCATGGTGTTTCTTAAAAGATCAGCACTTAGAAGATTCAAGAGCTTAAAAGATATATATTAGTGTATTTTATACCCATCTCAATGAAGTTGCTTCTCGTACTTCTTAAAATCTTTGTAAAATAACCATCCTATTTGGAGATAACACTCTTGACCCTCAGGGTTGATGTTTTAAAGGTGTTATTATTTCAGGTCTTTGCATTTGTACTCCTTTCTCAGGATTTGTAGTTGGTGGGCTATCAGTCACTTTATATGATGCTAAACGCTAGACTTGGGAAGAAAACACCCAGTAGAAACTGCTGTTCACTTCTGAAAGATATTAAAATTTAATACAGTCTCGGCATGAAGTTTGCTTAATCAAATGTCAGGAACATCTTAAATCTATCAATAAAGGCCTTAATTCACCCAGGGGGTAAAATCAACAAGGAAGGTGAAAATTCCAAACAAGAGAAGAGCCTTTAAGAATTGTATTTGTAGTGCCATCTGCTTTGAGTTAATTGTTCTCAACAGGCTACTTAGCTGCCATTTAGTCTCTGTATTACTTATTAAAGAAGTAATGGATACACAGAAATATGTCATTAGCATTAGCAAAATCCTGATATAGTGATAGCACAGCCTGATTGATAGACTTATTTGATTTAAACTTGCTTTTCTTCTTTATGAGTGGAATAGCAATTACAGCTACTAATTAGTAAACCTGATGTTTGTGCAATCTTGGTAGGCAAACATATATAAAAAAACATTGGAAAACTTTTGATAACTCACAAGTGACGTGAGTTGTATTGGTCTTTAAAACAGCTTTTCTCCATAGATTGAAGTGCTGCTCAGAATTTCCTATGATGTAGAACTATGCACTATAGGAAATAACAGTTTGCACTTGTATCTAACAGTTTGATCTGTAGTGAAATGAATGGAATGGGAATACCACCATTCATATCAGCAGGATATTGCAAACTGTCTGTCCTCAGAACTGCAGTTCGAGTGCAGCAATCACTGTAATGGAGATAATGGAGGGCAGTGGAGGGAAGGATCAGAGAAAGCTGAAGTGAAAAGAAGGGAGTTTTGGACCTTTCAACTCTATCTGTTTATAGGTGTTTGTCCTTTAGAAAGACATCATTGGTGTGATCTTAGGAAACAAAGAGTACATGGAAACGTTTCTATTTATTAATAAGTTTTAAAAAAATATATAAAAATAATTAAACCCCCCAACCAAGCAACTAAAATTCACTGAAAACCAACAGTTGCCTGTGAATCACAATAATCAGAATCTGATAATAGATCCATGTTTGCGTTACTTCTTTTGCCTTTAAAATGTCTTTGGACATCAGCCTTACTTAAAAAATTTCTGAGCTCTGATATTGTTGCATCTATTTGTGCAGCACTCCTGGTTTGTTTCTATTTAGTGTTACAGTCATTAATAAGTTTTTAAACCTTCAGCTACCAAATCTGATTTTTTGGAGAGAAAAAACGCTGGTGTTTTCAGCAACAAAGGTAAACCTTAAGTTCCAGCATATTTAGCCAAGTTTAAATAAAAAATAAAAAGTTAATACAGTAAGAGAAGAGTTTCACTTAAAGGGTTAACAAAAATGGGATTATGAATCACTCATTTGATCTCTATATTATGAGGAAATGCACATGGAGCCTCAGACAGAACATTGATTCTATTGATTTCAGTGAGATTATTCATCTCCTTAAAGCTAACCATACTTTAGTTTTTAACTTGATCAAGTTTATGCAATAAATACCCAATAAGAGTGCTATAGATAATGTCACTGGAGAGTTTGCATTCATCCCTCCATCCATCTACCTACCCCAAGACATACTCAGCTTCCACTGAAACTGTCTGTATGTATTGTTCCTAAAGTACTATGATATGAACAGATCATATTAATCTATTCCTACCACTGTGCCACCTTTTGTCATCTATTTTTGATTTTTTTATTTTTTCCAACACACCTTCATTCTAAAAGAAGGCTTCCGTGAAATGTATTTGAAGCATGTGCTTCAGAAGAGCAGCGGAAGACACTGAGGAGTAAAATAAATCTGACCAAGGTGTAACTGCAACTTTTCAGTTTGCAGTGTTTTTTCATTTTCTGATTTATCTTTGTTTGTAGATTTAAAACCCTACCTCTTCCTATAGGACTACTGTAAAAGATTAAAGTCTTCTGAACACTGACTCCACAATCTTATTTTCAATTATTTAGCCCAGAAGAAAAGTATATGAAGGATCAAGATCTGTTCTAACACTATTATTTATTACATTTCAGGCAAACTCAAATATTATATTGCTTAGCTGCTTACTGTGAAGCAGAGCTATGTCTTTAAACAGGCTAGATATCAGAGAAACTAAATGTTTGATATGCAATGTGAGCTCTTAAAAAGCTGATCTCTGTGCTTGTCACCTTCAAAATCTTGTTAAAGCAAAAGGAAACCCACCACATATACGAATCTAGGACTTTTGGTAGTACTGTTAATGTTTTAACACTCCAGTGATACGAACCATGTAAGTAATACAGATAAAAACCTTGTTAATGACAGATTTAAACATGTAGTGCAATCCCTTGGCCCTTCCTGGCATCTACCTATTTTCCATGGGACTGTGCACATACCTCAAATATCCCAAGGCATCCTTAAATTGACAGGATCATCTCCTGAAAGGATGACAAGAGAAGTATATAAGACATGACACCACCATCCTGAGGTCTTTGGAAGGATTAGTATGAAATTTGGTGGGGTGGGGGAGAAGACTTTCTCTTCTGTCCTGAGCTTGCTTGGATTTATTTTATGCATTTCTTTACCCCAGGCAGCTGCTGTCTGGATGTTCCCAGCTAAGAGTGAACAGGTTCCCATAGCCTCCCCAGTGGCTCTTGTTTGCTCGGCAGTGGCACCCTTCCCATGGAGGCACTGGCACAGCTCAGGCTCAGGCAGGGGAGGCAACAGGCACCTGACCCAGAGGCAGGAGCTGAAACCAGCCAAAGCGTGTGACCTACTGGGTCAGTGCAGAGCCTGGGACCCTTTATGTGTAAAGGAGAAAATAATAATTAATGGGTAGCCTTCTAAGCAACTGGCAGAAGCAATAGTACATAAGGCAAACAGCAGACATGGATAAGTACTTTGTATAGGGGTAGAGACAACACAGCATTCTGGAGAGATATCATACCTCACAAATTTTCCATAATTCTTTGAAAGAGCTATACGTGCAGATATAATGCATTTGGATTTAGAAAACCTTTATAGAAGTCTTATCATGGGGAACGAATCTGTAAGTGGATACAAGAAAATATTTTCTTGGACTACTAACTGGTTTAAGATAGCAAAGAAGAAATGGCAAAAAAAAGGTCAGCTTTCAGAGTAAATCTAGGCTATTGGTAAGGGTCTCAAATATGACACCAGTACAGTATAGTCATAAATGTCCAGAAATAGATTTAAATAGTGAGGCAAAAATCCTTTCTGAAAGTACAGAAGTATTCAAAATACAATAAAAAAAGACTGGCTTTGAAAATCTGTAAGTCATTGGTAGCTTAAAACCAGTGGCCATTAATGAAGCCAGATCCTTTCAGAGATGTCCACTTTATTTTAATCTATTTCTAAGCAACTACTACTGACAGAAAGGGTCTATGGAACCACATCAATCTTCTGATTTAATCTGACCTTTTAGATAAATACAAAATCTTACGATTTTTAAAGACTTTATAGTGGTTTCAAAATGAAAACTAAGATGAAAACAAAAGAAAGTTCTAATACTATTTCTAAAACTGACATAGAGGAATATAATTCACCATGCTGGACCCACCATATAATCTTTTTCTATTTTTCTCTTTGTCCTGGATGCTTTTTATCTACACAAGTATATAATTCAGAATGTCACCAATGTCTTTGTAAGTAATTATCTGGCAGTGTGATCTGCAATTTTCATACAGTGTATTTTGAATGAAAATATGGAGGGTTTACTGAAAGCAAACATTTATGTAAAACTTACTATTATAACTCAGAAACTTTAATATGTTTAAAAGAAGTCAAAAGAAGAACTGTCCCTGTAAAAGAATATCCAGCTGTGTTATCTCTTGTAACTTTTTATTCTGAGGGAGAGCAAACTTCTTTAAATAACATAAAGGATGTTCTGATCAGTATTATAATGAAATTTAATATTTGATGTTAGATTATTAACTTATAATGAATTTTTCCTTTTATTATTGATGCATAATCAGTATTTTAATCAGGTTCATCAATGATATCATATCTAGAACTCAGCACAGCAGGAAAAGTAATTGATGGATTCATAACAAACATGCCTTATTATGATTTCCATTTTATATACTCTCTAGTAAGTGATTTTATAGGTGAACCATTTTGGAACTAGAGTGAGCACTTAATGCCTTGCTTATTTAAGTGAATCCATATTAGTGCATAATTTTATATTAAGCAAAAAGGATATATAGAATCAATTTTTTAATGTAGAAATAGACTTATTCTGAGGACTTCAAAATATGATTCATCCCACTGACTGCCATGAATTTTAAGATCACATCTTTTACCAGAACTTACTTTGTTCTTCACTGGTCTATATTTTAGTGAGAGGAATGTGAAAGTGCAAAAAAAAAGGCATTAAATATAGGAACTCTGCATGTTACCTAGGAATTACAGGCAATATTCAGAGTATGAGGATTATTTTGAAATAGCAAATCACAAACTTATTTCAAACTTTCTTTCTGTTTGGTGGGAGATGCCATAGAAAACAATGAGGTAAATAGTGATGTAGATGTACTCAGACATACTTTGATGAACTGGTCACCAGTAGCTCAAATGTAGAAATTGACATATTCTTTAACAGCAGAGAGATAAAGGTATCTATTTTGGGTGCATTATAAGATTCATGCCTAATTTTTATAAATTAGACACTTATAAACTAGTTTTAAATTCTAAACTAAACTAGTTTTAAATTTATTAATCTCATTTCATTTGAGAAGGTAAATGTTTACCAAGCTTACTATCTATGTTTCCTGTTATCAGTGCTTGGACTGCATCTGCACCAGGGACATTGGTACAAACTAATAGTCTGATTCCAAGGTAGAGTATAAATAATCAGTCCTTAGGCATCCTGGAATTTTCTCTCTACTGAGCTAGTGCCTTCTCATATTCTCTAGAGATAAAAGTGAGAGAATGTGACTTATCTTTTCCATCAAAAGTAGTTCTTTGCCAGAAGAAATATAGTAATGCTAAGACTTCTTTTCTTTTTGCTGTCTAGTTGACTGTTTGCATGATTTATGATCTTGTCATATTGCTAACAATCTGGACATAGCTTTCAAGATTCACTCTCTCTGGTTTTTAGTTTACACAACTCTTGTTGAGTCATCATTGCACACAATCATCACCTCACAATAGATTAAAATTACCAGCTTCCTCTTCTTTTCTATTTTGTTTTCATTTACAAATTGTACTTTAAGTGTGGGATAGGTCTTATTCTGGTACTAATAAGCACTTACATCTCAAAGTATTTCTCCATTTTTTTCTCTTAAATGAGAGAGATTTTATTATTAAAAAACAAATTTGGGAGAGTAGTATGTAGAAAATAAGATTTCTTTCTTAAAATAAATCAAATGAACTGTTTTTAAAAGCAGAGAACAAGCATCTCTAAAAGGACAACTCTCAAGCCAATTTTCCCATAATTTTCCAGATTTGTCTATAAATTCCTTTGCAGGAATATCTGCACATTCTTTCCCACCCTCCCTATTTTTTTCCTTTACTTTCTTCAGTACCTTCATGAAAGAAAGCAACTATAAATATTCCTAACTGAAACCATACTCCCATATTTTATCAGGTTACAAACTCGAGAAGATAAACTGTGATTTTGTTTTTTTTCAGACTGCAGCTTTTCTGTGAAAAAAAATATCTTTCTGTGTTTTTTTTCAAGTCCCTCAAACCATTTATAATCTATGAAAATTATTTTTTTTTTAAGAAAAGAGTTCTAAACCCAGTCATTTCTCTCATACCATATATTGTCTGACAAGAAACAAAAGTGTGACTATTTAAAATTTCCTCAGAGTGCTTATTTTAACAAAAGCATATTCAGAATAGTTGTCAATAGTTTAGGATAAAAGCAGGAAGAATACAATGTGTGTGTGTGTGTGTGTGTGTGTGTGTGTGAAGGATGTATATAGTCAGTCAAGGAATAACTGAACCATAACTATGGTCACCATGCTTTCCATTTATTTATGCACACAAACTCTTATGCTTATACATGAGTTTCAGTACAAATCTGCTTGAAGACAGAAAACTACTGCTTTTATTCTTTGCAGGAATCAAATTAATCAGTTTTAATCATAGTTGCCAACTTCTAGGTTGTCCTTCACATTTCACTGGTCAGCTAACAATAATCAGCACACATTACTTACATACAGCTCAATCCTAATTATTCTTCTCAGCCTACAATACAAACAATCAGAGACGCATGATCTGAATGCTGACTCACTTTTTAAGCTTTAGAAGTTTTCTCAGCTTCTCTACAGACTGATCTCTAAATATACTGAAGAGAACCAGAGTGGATACACCAGACTGACTATAATATAAGTATATGGGGATCCAGGGCCTTTATTTTGAGTACAGAACATACTTTTTCCAAAATGATAGAAGATTTATTAATTGAAATAAGGTGTCCATCTTCTTGCTTAGATCTAGAAAGATTCAACAGTGAACTAGAAGGTTGTCAAAGCCATAACATTATCTCTGAAAATGTAAAAAGTGTATATGTACTTCATCCAAAATCTATTTATGAGAGACCAGAACAAGACCTCCATGAAAGGAATATCTTTTCATATTTTTCTACAGTTGAGTTGTCATATGTCCCTCTCAAGCTAGCTACTGGAATATATTTTGTGGGTTTCACGATTTCAGTTCTGGATGAAAATTTATCAAAGTGCTAATTTTTTCACTGTGTTGAATTGATAACTTCATAAACCTTGATAATATTGGGAAAATTTGTAATATATCGATAAACAGACACAGAAGAATAGCTGCAGTGCTTGGTTATCTGAAACAGGAGAAATTGCTTCTTGGATATTCTGAGCTGATTACACACTCTATAATTAAGAAAGGACATCAATCCTGGCTCTGACCAACACTTAGCAGGAAAAAATCTCTGGTGATTTAAAAATAAGCATTTCTCAGTTTATGGATAAGAATACTTGGGACTGAAGAAGGTACAGATCTTCAGAAACAAAGTGAGAGATATAAGGGAGGAATGAAGTGACATAATTTGTTCTTTGGAGAAAATGAAACAATGTAAAGCATGATGTGGCTCTAAGTTGAAATGCTGTTAGAATGGTACTTCAGTTCTGTAACTTTTGTTAAAGACAAAATAAATGCTGACATAAAACAGAAGTATTCAGCAGCCATGGGTCTAATCTTAAAAGGAAACACAGAGTAATTTCTATGAAAGTTGGAGTTTACAGAGTGACACAGTTAAGAATTTCTGAAGAAAGAAACTGCCTATCACTGTTTTTTTTTATGCTACATTCAAAAGAAAAAGTTTTTGCAACTTTTTTTTTAAAATAAAGGATTAAAGAGAACACACTATGCTTACATAAATAATTTTTCCTCTTCTTGGAATCACCTTTAGAAACTAAAACAATAACAGAAACTCTTATTGATCTCAATAGGTTTTCTGGAAACTTTTCAATGTATACAGAAAGAAAAATAGTACAAATGGGATGTATTTACTTGAGCATCTCTCAAACACCTTTTCCTTGAATTTTCCTATTAACTTGTCAGAGAACTTGATTCTGCCTTACAGGTGTGATGTGTCAAAGGAAGATAAGTTTTTCCACTTAAGAAAGGAAGATAAGTTTTTCTCCGCGTGTTAGGGTAAAAATAGAAGTACGGGCTCTTAGATGACTCATGGAACATACCATTCTTCTTGAAAGAAATATTGTAAATTAAGTCTGGCAGAGAAGTTAAGAACACTTCAGAACAAAGCTGTAAAGACACTGTCTTCTATAGAGAAAATATTACATGACAATGCAGAAATGGAAGCAAAGGCTTGAAGAGATCTTCCAGTAAATATGTGAAAGATGTGATCATTCAAAATTTGATATAAACATTCAGATTCCTAAATCATGTAACCTGCCAAAACCCAAAATCTGTATTATTTCATATGAGAAATTGTTTCCCAGAAAAAAACCTGAAAAACTACTTTTGTTTGTTTGTTTTTATTAGGATTTTAAATAACATTTACAAACTGAGTTTGCAGGAACCATGAAAATGAAGAAGGAAAACTTGTTCCTTATAAATAGTAGCTAGCAAAATACTAAAAACAGTAGTTGAAAAAAATTAGTCAGGCTTTTTCAATGTATAATTATTTCTTGTTTTAATTTTATGGGGCCAGAATGATAAAGGATCAGAAAGACATGAATTCTGAAGTACTGAATGCCTTCTTCGCCTCAGTCTTTACTAGCAAGATTAGCTTTCAAGAATCCCAGGTCCCAGAGACCAGAAACAAAGGATGCAGCAAGGAAGATATACCCTTGGCACAAGACAATCAGGTCAGAGAACATTTCAGAAAATTTGACATACATAAATCCATAGGACCTGATGGAATTCATCCACAAGTGCTGAAGAAGCTAGTAGATGTCATTGTAAGGCCACTTTCAATAATCCTCGATAAATCATGGTGACTGAGAGAAGTATCTGAAGACTGAAGGAAAAAAAATTGCCCCTCCTGGAGAGAAAGAAAGAAGACTCAAGGAACTATGGTGTCAATCAGCCTCACCTTAATTCCCGGGAAAGTGATACAGGAGCTAATCCTGGAATATTTTTCCAAGTGTTAGGGAAACTTTACCGGGCTTTTATATCCTCACAGTCTAAGTGGGCAATAATCTGAGGTATTCCTGCTGGGTCATCATTTTCTGCTGTGTCTCTGAGTGCCCAGTCACCTGGCTGGTGCCACGTGTCCCTCTGCTCTTTGCTGTGCAAAGGGTTGGCACCAGTTCACTCTTTCCTCCAGCTCCCAGCCTTTCCTGCCATCCAGAGCTCAGCCTGCAGCTCTCACTGCAGCTTGCACACCAAGCTACCTGTACTAAATATATCCCTCAACACAGGCACATGAAAAATCATCAGGAGCAGTCAGCATGAGTTCCCAAAGGAGGAACTCATGCTTGACCAATTTGATAATTTTTTTTACAAACTGGATGGCTTGGTAGACAAAGGGAAATCTATGAATATTGGCTACCTACACTTTGGTAAGGTTTCAACACTGGCATCTATGAGATCCTCGCAAAGAAGCTGTTGATGTTTGGGCTGGATGAGCAGATAGTGAGGTGGACTGAAAACTTGTTGCATGATCGGCCCCAGAGGGTAATGATCAGGGGCACAAAGTCTAGCTGGAGATCAGTGTCTAGCAGTACACTCCAAAAGTAAGTCTAGTCCTGGTTAATATCTTCATTAATGTTCTGGATCACAGGATGGATTGTAGCATAAGCAAGTTTGCTGATGACATAAAACTGGGAGGAGTAGCTGATATGCCAGAGAGATGTGCTGCCACCCAGAGGGACCTCAACAGCCTTGAGAAAGGGTCTGAAAGGAGCCTCATGAAGTTCAACAATGTACCAGTACATGCTGGGGACCACCCAGTTGGAAAGCAGCTTGGCAGAGAAGAGCCTGGGGATCCTGGTGGTCACCAAGTTAAACATAAGCCAGTGAAGTACCCTGTGAGAGAGAAAATCCTGGGCTACATTAGGCAAATTGCTGCCAGCAGGTTGAGGGAGGTGAACCTTGCCTGCTACTCAGCTGTGGAGAGCTCATATCTGGAGTATTTTCCCAGTTCCATGCTCCCTAGGGGTAAGAAGGACATGAACATCCTGGAGAGAGTACAGTGAAGAGCCACAAAGGTGATGCATGGACTGCAACACCTCTCCTATGGGGAAAGACTGACAGAGGTGAGACTAGTTTACCTAGAGATCAGAAGGCTCAGGGGGAGTCTTATCAATGTATATAAATACTTGAAGAGAGAGTTTACAGAAGATGGAACTAGAGTCTTCCCAGTGCTGCCCAGTGGCAGGCCAAGAAGTAGAGAATAAACTGAAACACAGGAGGGTCTACCTGAAAATTGGGGAAAAATATTTTACTCTGAGGGTGACTGAGCAATGACACGGATTTCCCAGGGAGATTGTGTAGACTCCACCCTTGGCAAGTGGCTCTAGGCAGCCCTGCTTAAGCAGAGGGTTGGACCAGATAACCTCCGGAGGTCCCTTCCAACTTGAACCATTCTGTGGTTCTGTGATGACTGATGAATGGAAGCACGAATCCATTTTTTTAAGAGATTTAGATTTTACTTTACAACAGATGAGCTGCAAGGCTTCCAAAGAATCATTAAATGATATGGTAAACTAGATAAATAATTGGATGATAAGACTTTTCTCCTACGAGAAGCCTCAACTGCAGTTTTACTGTTTATGTATCATATTAATATTAAAGTCATCTCTGACAGTGGTACCAGCAATTCTCAAGTATAAGTTTAGGGGACTAGTGCAGAACTGTATGCCTGTAAGATTTACTTTAACACATGATCATTTGAAAAAGTCATGACATGCATTTAATTGAACTGTGTCTTATTTTAGCTTCAAAAATTCATTTTCAAGGTTGTCTAAATGGCTTAGAAATATGATGTGAACATTTACCCTGCTGATATCTAATCTTCTGAAAGAAATTCATGAATCTGGCTACTAATGATTTGAGGAGAGCTCTCCTTACTTCTTGTGCTTGTCAACATGCTTGGGACAATTTCCATTTGTTTCTAAAGCTTGTCAATGTATAACTAGATTTGAATCCCACTGCTTTAGGTGATATTTTGGCAAGCTGTTTGAAGCTGTTAAGGATTGTCCTCCCTTTTTATCTTGAAAGAATGAGTACAATGTCCAAAAATTTTTATATGCTACAGGTAATATATGTTGACTGTGAAAACCCATTGTAGAAAGTGGCTGAAGAAGATGCTTAAGTATAGCCTGAAGCAGATTATATACATAGAGATATATCTGTCAGCTGTATTACTGATTAAATGCATGGATTACACAATTTGTCCTTCCAGAAATGTAGGGTAGTAATGGCTCAGTCTTTCAAAAAAGTCTGACTGCTCCCATTAGTACATGACAGGGAAACTGACAAACCTATACAGTATGTGCAATTACACATGACCTTTCGATGAATTGGGTATGATTTTGAAAACCAATGACTTCTTCTAAATAGAAAATCTTTACTGCTACAGTGTATCAGAAATACATTTCTGCGGTCTGGGAATAAAGCCTGAACAGGAGTTGTATGATCACTTTAAAACTGAGACCCCAGGATATACTCAAGATCAGCAATCCTATGAAAAAATTCATATCAAAAGCAGTGAAGATTCCACTTCCTTATATTGCTTTCTACCTTCAGGATATATGGGCTGACTCAGCTGGGGTGGAGATATGTGCAGAGCAATTTGATTGCTTTCTTACAGCTGTAAAAGACATGGAATTTGTGACATAGTCCAATTTCTTTCTGTTTGTGGCTTCCATTCTCCATTACCGTTCCACTGGAGGAGGATCTAATTTAAGATATTTTGCTCCCCATCCTTTGCAAGATTTTATGACACCCTCAGGTGTGCTGATTCAGCTGTGTGGCCTTGCTCTAAACCAGACGAGTGTGACAAGCCATTTTAAGAGTAAAACACACTATATCTTTTTATTTATTTCAGTGGATCATTTCAGGAAATGTAGGTTATAGTAAGGTGACACAGCAAAGGAATTGAAATGGGATTGTAATCTTTCATGGGGAACAAGCAACTGTGGAAACCAAAAAGGCAAAACCCTGAAAATTTGCAACTGCTTCTGGTGTGTTACTAATATAAAGCCATTGTATAATCAAGAAGAGAGGCTTTTTCACATAAAATTCATTCTTAACACTTGTTATGCTGTTTACGCATCAGAATATACTTTTATAGTGTTCTACACTAGGAGAGGTTGGTTTTTTTGTTTGTTTCAAAGAACTAAGAGGAGAAATAAGTTAGGTTCTTCCAAATCTGAACATTCTTCTTGACTGACTGGCAATAAATAACAATCTTCCTCTAATTAAAAAGAAAACCTGTCACTCATATAGAAATTTTCTTTCTGGATTGTTTTCTAAGAATTAATAAATACTGGCCCATCAAAATCATTGGTACCATGTTAGTTCATATTAGCTGAAATATGGTGCACTTTTATATTGAACTCTTTCTTATGCTACTCAGGTCTGTGTTTCCTGAGCTGTTTCTCCCTTTCTGTTGTACAGTTTTGCTAAAGACTTGGCAAGACATGGAAAAAATTCTAGTGTTGAGAGTTTGTACTTTATTCTCTTCGAGTCCTCTAGAAATTTTTTTCTGTGACTCTTTTTTACATATTCTTATGATACAGAAGGATTGTCTTCTGACCCCATGCCACCCTCTTCACTTTAAGTAATTGAAGACTACAATGAGGTCTCCTCAGAGCTTTCTTTTCTCCAGACTGAGAAACCCCAGGTCTCTCAGCCTGTCTTCACAGCAGAGCAGCTTTATCCCTCCGATCATCTTTGTGGTCTCTTCTGGACCCACTCCAATATGTCCATGTCTTTTTTGTGCTGAGGACCCCAGAGCTGGACAGGTGGGGTCTCACAGCAGTAGAGTAGAGGAACAGAATCATGTCATGATAGAAATTTGCCTTGTAAGTTATTGCTTGAAAAGTCTCTGAGGTCCCAGGAATGATCTTACTTAAACACAATGGAAAATTTTATGAGAACATCATTAAGCAGTAACTGGCAAAATTATGCTAGAAGATTAGACAAGAACATCTGTATTGCACAGGGCATAAAACATTTCCTGGAGAAAACACATTACACACTTATCATTCATGTTTCATACTACTTGAGAGTTGCTAAATGATTAAGGAAAGTGAATCATGTCATAAAGACAGAATAATATATATTACCATAAAAGTAGTTCTGAATATTCATATGGAATGAGAGCTGAACCTGGTGAAGACATCTAAAGTAATTTTCTCTGTGGTGCCTAGGTTTTGGGGTTTGCAGTGTATATTCTCATTTTAAAAAGGTAAATTTTAAGATATGCTAAAAAATGACCATTCTCAAGCATGAAGCCAGTGAAACCAAGCATTACAGAAAAGCAGTATATTACAAAATAAATAGTTTAGGACACAATCAAGCCAATTTTATACCTCAGATTACTAAACCTTTTTTGAAAAATGCAGGATTTAAGATTTGTGATTTGACCTCATGTTAGTACCCCATAGGATCCTGCTTCTTCATGATGGATAAAAAACCTCAAAAAACTATGAGAGAATACCTCAGTACATGATCAAACATCCTGGTATCACATGCCGGTGCAAATTCCAGGTCTCATGACACTGGAAACTATTGACTGATTCACAATGAACTCTGGGAAGAGCCTTGTTTAATATTTCTTATTTATGCTTTAAAATTCTGTAGATAAAATTGGATTGTATTTCTAGTTTCATGAAAGATCATTCAGTGTAAATAGCAATGCAAAGGATCAAAAAAATTATCATGTAGGACAACTGTACAGACAATAAATGATGTCATTTTATGGCAAAAGATACCTAGTTACTTATTCTTCTGAGTCACCTGTGTGCTTTATTTCATACAATGAAACCTCTATTTCAGAATAAATGCAAGGCATGATAGAGAAATGCTGATATTTTCAAAAGTGAGTTGCATCCTTCTGCCATGAGCCAGCATACACTGCAGTTCCTTATGCTACAAACTACCATTCAGGGGTTTTCAAACCTTGAAAACAAGGTTGATGATTTTTGCGACAGATGGTGAAAATTGGTGTTTATAAATAGGTACCGGAGGATTAATTAATATGTACTCAGGAAACAAGAAATAGAGGTTTATAATGCAAGGTCAATGTCTCTTGTTCCCTATCGATTTTTCTTTCTATCGATTCATACCATTGATAGTGCTCCCCTTGTAACCTGTTCTCAAGGTAGCCTACAGTGTTAAGATGAATGTGCTTTTCTCTGTCCTTTTAAAAACACACTAGCTACATCGTCACACCTTCACAAGAACTACTTTTCCACAGCAAGTTTGCACTATGTGTGATTGCTTTCACGGGCATAAAGATTTGATCAAAAACATCATTAACATTGCTTTAACAATATTCTACATTTTGCACAATATCATAATGCCCTTTTAATTTTTGAAGGATATCCTCCTCAAATTTCTCTAACTCTGAATCTACCTTTCATGTGCATTTGAAAAAGATAATGGAGATTTCAGTTTGGTTGAAGAAGAAAGGTGGAATTAACATTTTATGACATTTTTCTATCTGTTAATTTTCATAATTTTTCAAACAATTATCTACACTTTACAGCTGAATAAATTGGAGGGGACCTGAGTGACCATCTAATTCCTGCCATGAGCAGGGGCACTTTCCACTAGAATAGGTTGCTCAAAGATCCATTCAGCATGGCTTTGAACATTTCCAGGGATGGAACATCCACAACTTCTCTGGGCAATCTGTTCTTGTGCCTCACCACCCTCACAGCACAGAATTTCTTCCTCGAATGTAAACCAAGCCTACCCTCTTTCAATTTGAAGGCATTCCCCTTTGTACTGTCACTACCTGCTCTATATGGAAGTGTTCAAGGGCCGGTGACTGAAATATCTTTTTCTCACAGTCATCTAGTATAAGTTTTAGGAAGTCCACAGTGGACTAACACATAAAAAGAGTGTAAGACCTGGGCAGTAAGTTTTACTGCCATGGAAAGTAACATGTATACAGCGTTAGGAGAAGCATGAGGCTTTTAAATATAACTAGAACTGATCTGTCAAATCATAAAAAAGAAAAAAAAGGGGTGAAGTACAGCCCAATGACCTTCATATTTAGAAAACATAAACATTTCATATTGCAAAAATATAAAGCTCTTTTGAGAGATTTCTGATGTCTTTGATTCATCATTTTGCCATGACACACAGATATGACAGTTGTTGGAGGCAGGTAAACAGCCCTAATCTTTTGAGGTGTCAGTAAAACTGACAGAATTTATAAGGAGTTGCATCCTTTTCTTGCAATCCAACTTTGATTAAAAATTCAAGGATATTTTCAAAGCTTCTAAACAAATCTTGGAGGAAAAAGTTTACAAAAGATCTCTAATTTAAATCATTACATTTTCATTGCTTTCTGTTTTCAGTAAACCCACTAGGACTGAAGTCATATGACATAATTTTAACCGTCTAAAAGTTGGGTTTCAAATTAACTATATTTTCCCTTGCACTGACCATCACCTAAAGAGACAATGCTCCCCAACTAAAATACGTATCTAAAATACATTGTAGATAATTATTTGACTTTGCATTTTTTATCTCACATGTCTATTTTACATTCAATATTACTGAATTTCAGGTTGATTTTTTTCCTGCATCTTCTGGAGAAGTCCCTGAAATAAGTGTTTTTGAACTAGTAATATTCATGGTGTGTCAATCCATTTTCATCAAATCATCCTGAAAAACACGTGAATCCTTTCAATATTTTTGCTTTCTTTACTTTTGTTTTTGTTAATTTTGTGCTTTACGACATGAAAGTTTAAATTACAAGTTAGGAAATTTTACTCTGACACCATGTACTATGATAGTGAAGCTACCCTGGAGCACAGCAGACGTCTTCTGGCAGAGCAATACAAAAACTCCACATGGACATATCAGAGATGCTACAACCATCACTGCTGAGCATACACACACAGGCACGCACAAAGTCCTCACATTAATTGAAAGCTCCTACATAAAGAGTCATACATTTGAGCAAACCTAGTTAGTTATTACAAGAGTGTAATTTTTTTTGAAGAATAATTTAAGGCATTGATCATGACAAATTACATGCCTTCTTGATGGCTGTGAAGCACTTGAAACAGCTCTTATTCTGCACTGTTAGTAGGGCTAGAAGTTTTTGTGTTTAAAGGCCATGCTTACCTCTGTCAAACACAGAATTCATTTACACTTAAAAAAAAAAGCAGCTTTACAAATTTTATGCTGTTGCATGTTCTTGTTTTTAATATTACCAATGTCAGGTCCAAAAGTAATTATTGTTCTGAATAGGCAGAGTGTAAATGATAAACATTGTTTGCATCAGTAGTTGCAGAACAATACAAATATTGTCTTTCTATTTCAGTCCTCATTCTTTGAAGAATTTTCATCTTGGTCTGGTTTGTATTTTCCAGTTGGATGAAGAGAACTGCAGGTAAGAGTCTTTAATTAGAGGCATGTCTGATTTAATTAATCTTTAATTATTGTGCAAAACAAATGGAAGGATAGCTTCGATCAGCAAATTCATTTGCCACATTTATCAACTAGCTGATCTTTATCACCCACCCAGATGACAGTAAATCAAATGCACACCCCTTTTCAATTCATGAAGCAAATGATTAAAGTGTCCATAAGAGTCCCTATCCTAACTAAATCTAATTGCGTGTGAAAAATCAGTTAAGTTCTGTGATGAATGTGCCATCATAGAATCTAGTCCATAACGAAATCATATTTTGAATCGTATTTGCTTTAAAAGGAACACTCTTAAACTCAGGTGTTTCTTCTTCTTCCTCATTTACTGATAGATAAATATGTATAACATTAATTACATTATTTTGCTTTGCTTTCTCCTTCACCTTCTATATCAGCTTTAGGGGTTACTTTCACTTAAGCTTTATAATTGAAACACATCCTAAAAACATATATATATCTTATTAAAAATCATCTTAAGCACAAGAAGTATTACAGTATTTCACTATAGACACTTTATTAGTCCAAACCAAATTTAAGTATTTTCCATTGCACGTCTTTGATTCTTAAGATCATTTTTACTTGACTAGATATCTCCTCAACTCCATATGAAGAAAAAGATATTATAACTGTATTTGATTATTGCAGAATATAAATGGTACACATTCTCCTTCAGAACACATTTCTTGACATCTGCTGTTCTTAAATATTTATGAACCCATTCTTTTTTCACCTGGACTTCTATGATACCATATTTAGGGTTTCATGAGACTTTTGTTCATGGACAAAATTTCATTTAGTGGACTTAAATAAGGATTTCAAACCTTTAAGGATTCGTTCATCAGTAGGTAATTAAATAAAGAGGAACTAATATGACAAATAAACATCTAACCTTAACTGATACTACAGTGTATTTCATTTTTTTCAAGTGTGCAAATAAAAAATGTTTTCTTACTTCTCATCTTAAAAATAGTTTAAGAGTGTCTTGGGGTGACAAGAGAGATGTCTGTTGACCTAACACATTGAAGAGAGAACAAAAATTTTGTCGTTAGTTATATTTAACTGGTTATCTAAAACCAAAGAACTAACTGCAAGGGCCTTGAAATTACTGAAAAATAAAAAAGTTGAAGAGGAAAAATATTTTATATGTTGATTCTTTCTATATACAAAGGTGGAAGAGAGAAAACAGAATTCATATACACCCTTTGAAAATGCAAAATCCTGATGTACAATAGATATACAATGTCCTGGTTTTGTTTTCATTTGCGTTGTTATTATTATTAATAATAATAATACAAGAGAATATAATAATATTAATGTAATATAGTAACATATAATTTTTATATTATAATTATTATAGTTATAATTATATAATTATAATTTATAATTATATAGTATAATAATAATATTATAATAATAATCATTATCCAGTACAGGTCATCTATTTGGAAGATGCCCTTGGTGACAATGCAGTTTATTAACTACCACTTTCAACCATGGTAATGATATGTTTGGGTGAAATGTGTATTTATCTGAAACAGATTCTGTAGCTGTCAATGAAAATGCACCCATTGGATAACAGAAAGTGAATACTATGTGAATAAACAACCCCATCAGCCAGTTAGCTTCAAGAGCTACACTGGTTTAAATCTTCTCCATATCTGAGCTCCAGCATATTTCAGATGACTGGATGCCATCTACAGCTGCCCTGATGGGTCACCAATGATAGGTCTCTTGTACATATGCACAAAAGTAGAGAATTAAATAATGAAAATGTCTTACTGTGTCCCTAGGGCAAATATACTAACAAATTAAAATATAAATATATATTCAAGTGAATTTAAAAGAGGTTTCATTAACTCAAGGAATTATTTATGCCCTGCAGTCTGGAATCATTGTAATACAATCTTTGATTTGTGTGTGAGTGTGAATGTAAATACTTATTTCAACCTAGAGACTTACAGATTTTCATTACTGAAGTATTTAATGGGACAGTTTGCCAGGCTTTTTTTTAAAAAACATATGAAGTGATTTCATTAAAGTATTAAGCAAGTGGTTTAATTATGCCAACTTTCACACCTAACTGAAAAGCAGATGTTTTATTGGAAAACATTGCTTCAAGAGAACAATATCTAGCCACATAGTAACAGATTAAGACCTAATTAAGGCTAAAGGCATTTGGATACCAAAACACTTTAGTGACAGATTAATGCAGTTTTACAAATTATACAATTTCCTATTTTGTGAGCAAGAAGTAGGAGAAGTCAGTGTGATGTATGTAGTGCTATACAGGTCATGGTCTCTCTTCAGGTTTCCTGGTCTCTCTTCTGCTCCCTGAGTTCTCTAGAGGTAGCAGGAAAGATCTTGGCTCCAGGCTCCTGGGCTCCTGGCCGCCTGCCGCCATAGTCTGTCAGTTACTTTGAGTATCCTGACACTCTGAATTTTCAGGAATTATAGTGCTGGATAGGGAAAACCTTGTTAGTGAGTAGATAATTCAAATTATACTTTCTTTGTCTTATTTGCTGTTGCTATTTTTGGCACATCTGGTCACATTTACACTTGTTAATGATCAAAATGGTGTTTGCATAATTTCATTATTTATTTTATTGAACACACCAAAACTATTCTTTTGCTTGAGGCATCTGGCTGATCATATTTTACCTACCATGAAAGCAAAGGTTTTACAGCCTGTACTAACAATGCCTGACTTGCTAATTGCTACAAGTATTGGTGTGCCTTCCCTTTGTAGGAAGGTAGCAGATAAACAGGTAATATACTTCCAACTGGCAAGACCCTGTTCAAAAGATACAAATGGATGAGTCACTTTTGCTTTCAAGCTTAATGAAACATATATATATATATGTCNAGAGAATATAATAATATTAATGTAATATAGTAACATATAATTTTTATATTATAATTATTATAGTTATAATTATATAATTATAATTTATAATTATATAGTATAATAATAATATTATAATAATAATCATTATCCAGTACAGGTCATCTATTTGGAAGATGCCCTTGGTGACAATGCAGTTTATTAACTACCACTTTCAACCATGGTAATGATATGTTTGGGTGAAATGTGTATTTATCTGAAACAGATTCTGTAGCTGTCAATGAAAATGCACCCATCGGATAACAGAAAGTGAATACTATGTGAATAAACAACCCCATCAGCCAGTTAGCTTCAAGAGCTACACTGGTTTAAATCTTCTCCATATCTGAGCTCCAGCATATTTCAGATGACTGGATGCCATCTACAGCTGCCCTGATGGGTCACCAATGATAGGTCTCTTGTACATATGCACAAAAGTAGAGAATTAAATAATGAAAATGTCTTACTGTGTCCCTAGGGCAAATATACTAACAAATTAAAATATAAATATATATTCAAGTGAATTTAAAAGAGGTTTCATTAACTCAAGGAATTATTTATGCCCTGCAGTCTGGAATCATTGTAATACAATCTTTGATTTGTGTGTGAGTGTGAATGTAAATACTTATTTCAACCTAGAGACTTACAGATTTTCATTACTGAAGTATTTAATGGGACAGTTTGCCAGGCTTTTTTTTAAAAAACATATGAAGTGATTTCATTAAAGTATTAAGCAAGTGGTTTAATTATGCCAACTTTCACACCTAACTGAAAAGCAGATGTTTTATTGGAAAACATTGCTTCAAGAGAACAATATCTAGCCACATAGTAACAGATTAAGACCTAATTAAGGCTAAAGGCATTTGGATACCAAAACACTTTAGTGACAGATTAATGCAGTTTTACAAATTATACAATTTCCTATTTTGTGAGCAAGAAGTAGGAGAAGTCAGTGTGATGTATGTAGTGCTATACAGGTCATGGTCTCTCTTCAGGTTTCCTGGTCTCTCTTCTGCTCCCTGAGTTCTCTAGAGGTAGCAGGAAAGATCTTGGCTCCAGGCTCCTGGGCTCCTGGCCGCCTGCCGCCATAGTCTGTCAGTTACTTTGAGTATCCTGACACTCTGAATTTTCAGGAATTATAGTGCTGGATAGGGAAAACCTTGTTAGTGAGTAGATAATTCAAATTATACTTTCTTTGTCTTATTTGCTGTTGCTATTTTTGGCACATCTGGTCACATTTACACTTGTTAATGATCAAAATGGTGTTTGCATAATTTCATTATTTATTTTATTGAACACACCAAAACTATTCTTTTGCTTGAGGCATCTGGCTGATCATATTTTACCTACCATGAAAGCAAAGGTTTTACAGCCTGTACTAACAATGCCTGACTTGCTAATTGCTACAAGTATTGGTGTGCCTTCCCTTTGTAGGAAGGTAGCAGATAAACAGGTAATATACTTCCAACTGGCAAGACCCTGTTCAAAAGATACAAATGGATGAGTCACTTTTGCTTTCAAGCTTAATGAAACATATATATATATATGTCTGTTCTCCACAGAGGGTAAAAATGGAATTAATTTGTTAGCTTCTCAAAAATCAAATGAGACCTCCACAAAAGATGGATGGATTTCATGTAAACAGACATGGAAAACCAAATAATTCTTATTGTTGTTTTCTTGTTTTTCTTGTTGTTTCAAGCCCTTGTTGTTTTCTTCTTTTTCTTGTGTTTTATTGGTCACAGGAAAAGGTAATGCACACCTTAAAGCACGTGTATGAGGACTGAATTCTAAAAATATGGGAGAAATCATGAATTCCATGACAAGATAAAAATGCAAAATGTATGTTGTTGGAAACAAGATTTCACCTGTGTCTCTTGGCATGTAAAAGAAATACAGTTACAAGCTTACAGGAGGCTCTCAAAGGTTATGATTCTACCATGACACGTCCACAAAGGCATTTTGCAAATGTTGGCATTATAGTTTCTGATTAGCAATTGGACATCAGTCTCTGCCAGAGGATCACTGCCCTAATGTGTTGCTTTCATGTAATAACAGTAAGCTGAAATAGCCACTCTAAGACAAACTCAGGCAACTATATCTGAGTTTTCACTCCTCCTGTTGCATTATTTCACAGAGCTGGATGGGATGGGTTAAATACCCCAACATGGCAATTTATGCTGTCTTCCATTTTGGAGATGGCTCTTCTGTAACAAAGTTGGATCATGGGCAGAGAGCAGCCTCAAATCTACACCACAGGAAGAGTAAGTCAGTCTTTAAAAGGTTATGTGAACATATTCAAATATCAAAATTTTAATAATGTTTTACACAGAATAATATATCAGTTTTGTATAATCATATATGCATAACCTATATGACTGAAGTAAAAAATTATCAGAAGTGTAACCAGAGGAGTACTTTGATTTCTTCTAGTAGAGAAATATGTTCATATCCTATTAAAGAATATGTTTGATACCTCTGCACCCACAGCTTCTGAACAAAAATATGTGGTTTTCATAGGTCACTGTTCTTAAGTGCAAAGTAGGATTTTATATTGATTAAAACCACTTAAAAATAAGTACAGTCTTCAAAGTAATTGGTGAGCTACAGACATTGAAACTTTATATTGGGATACCTCTTTACTCACGAATTAGTGTGTTGGGACAATTAGAAAAAATATAAGCAGTATATGAATGAGGTTCTATATCATCCCTCTTCATTAGTTTTGCACAAATGTTGCCATCACACAAGGAGAGGCACAGAAAAATTATGCTTGGTGTATACAAAGCTGCCAGAAACTCTGCATTATTTTCTTCAGAGAGATCCTTCAGATTGACATTCTTAGCATGGGTTCCTCCTCACTTCCACCCTCATCTTCGTCAGGACTGGGGAAGAAAATAGCAAGAGCAAAAGCAAGAACACTCATGACCCAAGATAAGGTTTAATAAATGAAGGACTGAGGGGGGAAAAAACCAAACAAACATACAACAACAATTACTAACCACCTCTGATGGCAGATCAATGCCCAGCCAAACTCTGAGCGGACAACAACTGTCCTGGAAGATGGTTATTATGAGTGTGCAGGACATCATACAGTATGGAACATGCCTTCAATCAGTTCAGGTTAGTTGTCTAAGCTCTATCCCCTCCCATAATCTTTCCCACAGGTTGTGGCATTGTATTTCTCTATTCCTTTTCTTACTAAATTGCCGGCCCTTTCCACATGGCTCTCCCTTCCCTGCCCCTAGTCCTAACCACTCCCTCGGGTTTTTCCTATTTGTTCCTTTACCCCAGCTCCGCCCATGTACCGCCCCTATGCCGTGAGACCATTAGTCCATGTGCTCTCTCCGCCCCCCTCATTCCCATATAAAACTTCAGGGTATATACTTTGTCGCCCTCTCTGTCTATGGGAGCCATGTGATAAAGATCCTCTGCAGTCCCCATGCTGGGATCCTTCTCGCCTCCTTTATCGCCACCATGTTGTGGAGCAGACAGCTAGCCAGGACAGCGCGGGCAGCCCAGAAGGGGCTATGGGAGACAGCATAGCTGCTCTCCCCAAGATCACCCCGCAGAGCTCTCCGGGAAGGCTGTGGCATGCCATGCCACCTCAGGAAACCTCCAACTGCAACAACACATAGCCTAATTGCTGAAGGAGCAGTTTGGGTAGAGTGAGGAAAAGACTTGTCATCAAGCACTGTTCAGCCATAGCCAAAAACGTTGGTGTGTTATCAACACAGGTTTACTCGCAAACCCAAAGTTATGAAGAAAGTTAACTGCGTTCCAGCCAGAACCTACAATCATAATATGTTGAAATTCCTTTTGTAAAAAACAGCTTTTGTGTATTACTATCAGCAGTTAAACCAGTGAAAAGTTGGGAGGTTTTTGTGTGTATGAGGTTGAGGTTTCTTTTGTTTTGCTTTGTTCTATGAAAGACAAGAAACAAGTGGTACATTCTACTAGCCAACATTAAGGATCATTCTATTCAATTTGCCGGGATTGTTGATTCGTCCTAATAGTTCTGTCAGATTATATCAACCAAAATGGCTCTTGAAGAGAGGTACAGTAACGAAGTGATGCAGATGAATAAATTATCTACTCTAGAAATAAATAATCAAATATGAAAAGCTTCTTGATGTGTTACTTGACAGTAAAGAAAATATTATGTGATGATTACACTCCAATTCAATAGAGGCAGAAAACCAATCTATAAAATATTTAACAAACCAATCCGAGTGAAACATGCCCAGTCTCACTGGTCTATGTGAAAAACTGAATCACTGCCTTTTCAAATTAACCAGAAATACTTTGGTATGCTCTTTTAATGGGAAGGTCATTTTAAAGATGACAGGCAAGTGTTCTTTCTATTTGGGCAAATATTTGAACTTACTATCTTGTTGTGTTTATATAAAACCGTGTGCATTGTCCTTGTGTAAGTACTTTTCTCTGTGACCTTTTCAAGTATATAGCAAATAAATCTTTCCTTAGCTTTAAAGTGGCTGTCATAACAACACCACAGGGCTCTAGGCATGCTGACTAACAATTTCGAAACAGTCTAATCAATTCGGAAATATTTTTCTTTGAAATTAATAGGTGTTGGTATGAAATGACTACTCAGTTTTAATAGTTACAGTTTGGGAATTTTACTATGTTTCCCAGTTACATTTCCATATAGTTTTATAAATAAGAAAGTTGTATGAGTTTTTATTAAGGTGGGATTAAAGTGGAAAATTTCAGTAAGGAAAGGACACGAGCTGATATCATAACATTTTCAGCAAGATTTATTTTGTTGTTTTGTTTCTTTTCTCTTAAACTGATTAGGAATTACCTCATCGCAGTTAATTAAAGCAGACTTCCTGTCAGAGGAGTGCCTAGGTAAGAATGCCATCTCAGTTTGAAAGTCGTTATCTTTAAGGGAAAGGGTCGTATGATATTTACTCCAGCCAGGATTTCCAACAGAACCCAGAATCTCAAATTTGGGCTGCATACTTTCTGTGCTCTGGCCCAAATAAGGTTTCTGCTCAGGTTCAAGGATCCATGTGGTGTGTTATCCAGAACTGGGACAGAATCATGTCTGAAGTACTTAGGCAAGCAGTGAGAGAGGGAATAGAGTGCAGAAATATGTTATAATGATAATTTCTTTAAGGAAATTTAAATCTTAAAGATAAAATTGGTTTCTTCTGTGTCTTTGAAGTGCATTCACATCTGAGTCATGCTGCAGGACTATGCCTTCTACATGTGACCATAAGAAATTTAACCTCAATAGGTGAGTCTTCCCCCTGACATAATTTTGATCAGAAAATCTAGGGTAACAATTAATAATAGCGTACTGTCTATACTGTGACATGGCTGGTAGGATTAATTGATGCTGTCTTCATGTATATGTGTGTGCATGTGTGACTGAGTCAGTAATCCTAAGTGTGTATTTAAAATTAATTACTTGTTCTGAAAAAAAGGAAAGTCAAGGTAACCAGCTCCTTTGAATCAAATAATACTGATTGTCAATGATCTGACTTATTTATGGTATGATTTTTGGGTTGTCATGTGCAGATCCAGGAGGTAGAGTCGATGATCCTTGTGGGTCCCTTCGAGCTCAGGATATTCTATGATTACAATTCTGAAATCATTCAGGATGCAACATGGCTAACCCATGAACAGCACCATGTGTCTAAGAAGTGATAAAATAAAATAGAACCAACCAACTCTTTTGATATTTCTTGGTGTCAGCCTTACAGCCCATGAAAGACCTGTGTGCAGAATTCTGCCCAACACTCATTAGACACAACCCAGTCAAAGAACCCACGATGAGATACTTGAAATCAAAACAGCTCAGTTTAGCTTCATGTTGAAAGCAGTGCAAAAAATGCTGTACATGAAAAAGGCATGCATTGCAAGCACTTATTTACATCATAGCATAAACTATGATGCACCTTTAGTCACTAAACAGAATATGCATAAAGAACTCAAATATTAGTACCCTCTGGTCAGAACATTATTGGGTAAAAGCTAAAGCTTGTTGTCATGTATCAGGGCACTGCGAGGGCTGGTGTCTCTCATGGGCCAGGTGCCTGGGTCAAAGGGACCTCCCCACAGCGTGTCAGGACAGGGCTCTGTGCCTGATCCCACTGCCAAAAGACAAAGACAGTGGGATGGACCCTGGCGGGAGTCCCGGCTCTGCCTGCTCCCAGCCAGGGCACAGAGCAGTCCAGGAGCCATCTGGGGGAACTGGGCATCTCCATGGGGATGGAGATGGACCAAAGATTGGTCCAGGACTAGTCCAGGATTGTCCTGTTAGGGCATTTCTGGGACAGGGACTGAGAGCTCCAGAGGGGAGGAAAAGAGGTCCTGGGCCAGGGGCAGGAGACAATGCAGGAGGCTCCTAAGTGCCATTTTCCTTGGTGGTGATTAACACAATCTTGATCTCACCCACATCATCCATCCCAAGCTTTCAAACATGGTGAGTCTTTCACTGTGAAACTAGTAGATTAGTGAAAACTAGGAAAATAGCTAGGATAAGGACATTTATCAGAGGCAGTTTATCTGAAATTGAGGCACCTATGTTTTGTACTGAAAAAGGCATCAGAGGAGCTCTGGAAAAGCATCTTGTGCTCCCAGGAACTCAACATGAGAAGCTCACAAATGCACTATCAGAAATTCTTATGTAGTCTTCAAGCTTCTAGCTACATCATTCAACATAAAAATAAGCATAAGGCTATACCATTTTAAAATTCAAGAGAGTTGCTCTAAATTGATTATGGTAATTTGGGGGATTTAACTTAGCAAGGAGAGATTCAACTGGAATAGCCAAATTAATATGACTACTTCTAATGATGTCCTAAATGACAACCTGCCAAAGAATGAAAATTAATTCTATATGTAAGAAGTTTTATCACAAATTATGTGTTTTAGGTTGTTTTAAATGGAGGGAAAGTCCCTAGCAGTTTGTAAACCAATTGTTCCTTCCTTGATGGAACTCTGTGATGTTGAGCATTAACTGAAGGTCTCTTCTGTGGACAAGAGGTCTGATTCTCTAGTGCATTGTTCCTTCTGCAGCTAGCACATTTTCATTTAATTTGCAAAAGCAAAATTGTTCCTAATCTGCTTTTACAGATGTGGTTGCAGGAGTAGAATGTCAGAGGTGGTTTTGTTGTCTTTTCTTCGTGAATAGAACATTATGATTCTGGATTTACTCTGTGGAAATGTAATGTGGACCTGATTTTCTATCAAAACGGTTTTCATATCCCTGGAAAGCAGCTAGTCCTGGAAAAAAAGGTGGAACAAATGTAGCTCTCCAAACCACCTTAATTATATTTTGATCTATGTTTATTATATCAAGGTTTTCTAACATGGAAAAAAATGTGTTTGTTTTTATTATTTCGGTTAGTGTTAATTCAAATATGCTGAGTTAAATGGCTTTATTCCTTATGCTGTTAAGGGTCACAAGTGAAAATGAGGCTGTTAGGAATAGATTTCAAGCAGGCTGGGTATTATTTAGCAATAAATGGTTCAAAGCAAGTAACTCATCTTTCCATCATTTGTAGCACCTGATAGTGATCTGACTTTAGACCTCATCACATACTTTTTCCATATCATTAACCACAACCAGAAGTCAGTTTCACAGCAACTGAACCAATGCTTAGAAACAGTGTGACAGACATTAGTTTTAAAAAATGTATTACTTTGAAATACTTTGGCTATATTTGTTGCCTTCTGTTTTTAAACGAATTCAATAAACCTCTCTGCAGATTACTGTGGAGGGAAAGAAACACTAGATCATCACTTCTTGTCCGAATAGATCAAATACATTTTGCAAATGAACTTTACAATATGAAGATTTGAAATGCATGATGGTAGTGTTCAAACTCAGTAACCTTAGGATAGAAAACTGTGTGGTATGATCCGTAGATTTTACAGTCCAGCTGACATAGAAGAATTCTGTACTAAGGAGGGAACAAAACTTCATAGTGTTCAAATCAGCCTAGCAGAAAGAAAAAACCTCTCTGAGATGAAAAGGAGTCTCACATCTTAATGGTAGTCGTACTCCACATGAACCAGAAGCCTTTTGAGGAAACATTTCTCTCTGTGATGCAGGATTTGTTGTCCACTTCTCAGGTCCTAAAAGTTAAAAATCATTCCTTCCTAAACTTCAGCTTAAGGAAGATCCTTAGTTAAAGTGGTAAAGGAATATGGTAATAATGAGATTTTCTATACCACACTTTAACATCTCCCCATCTGTAAAGTAAAATATTCTTCAATGTAAAAAAATACAGTGAAGAATTTGTATTATAATCACAGTTTGGTAGAACACTTAAACAAGAACCTATAATCAGATTTCATTTAAACAGTTTGAATGCATTACAGTACCCTGAAAATCTTAATGAGAAAGATGGAAGAATGCCTTCTTCTGGCCAAAAGATGACAAATTAGTTAGATAACTGGGACTCCTATATACACTTCTATTTCCCAATTCTTCATATCTGCAAAGCAAGTTAAAGTGGAATCCTTCAAAACTGTAAAAAAAACCCCACTTTTTTGATTTTTTTTTCTTTTGTGTGTAAGGCTAGTTGTTATTTTTATAATTGTTTTTATACCCTCCAGTCTCAGTACCTGCCAAAACAGAAAAGGCTGTGGACTATTAACCTGAGCCAAATATAGGAAAATCTTTAGGTAATATTTTGTGAAATGTTCTGTTCTCTCCAAAGGCCAAGGATTTAAATTCTCACAGTATTTAAAATGCTGTTTGCTGGAAAAAAAAAAATTAACTGTTGCAGACCCCACGATGCTGAGGGAACTAACAGGCTCCGCAGCCTATTTCCCCAACTCCTAGGAGTTTGGCCATGTTCAGAGTCAACTCTGATTTTGCTCACCTGTATAATATGGGATCAAACTGCTGTGAAAATATAAGCTATGAGGATTTGAAGAGGGAGTCTTGCCTACGGTCTCTTTCCTCTTTTCTTGAAGCTGTATTAAGCTCAGGCCCTTGACCTGTGTCCATGTGAGAGCTTTGTGGCAGCTCTGCCTATACCTGGAAATGCACCCCACTGTCCCTGATCTGGCCTCACTGACTTGGCTTCCTGGCCATGTGTCAGACCTGAATTGTTACTAAGGACGTGGCTGGCATTCACAGGGCTTTTGGCTGACCCTGGTCACTGCCACCAATCATCTTCTCTTCTTGCTTTTGTGCTCTGTAATGGTGTCACAGTGGTGAAGCTGCTGTACTGCCTGCCTGCTGCATTTCCAGTTCCTGGCTCCATTCTCCATGCACAGCAGTGTAGGCTTGCTGTTACCTGCTAGTGAAAAGCTCATCTGATGGATTAATGGTTTTGTAGAATTCATTTTAAAACTGGGTATGAAATTATATTTTCCTTTTGTTTTTGACTCTGGGACTGACACAAAGATGACCTGTACTGCATACTGAAAGTTCCTATATGTCAAAATAGCTGGCAAATTTTCCCAGATTCTCCTACAATCCTGCGTCATCTTTGTTACATTACATCTTGGTATATTCCTGCCTTTCTGTTTTGTTCATTTGGAAGTAAAATAGTGCTTCATATATTCCATGCTTGCCTAGCTTGAGGGAATACATATTTAATCTTGCTTGAGACACCAAATATTGGAGGACCTTGGGAGCCAGGGTTAGATTTAAATCAGTATTTTAATTCTACAACATCTGTTTATTCCTATTTATAAGTCATCAGAAACTTACTAAAACCCCCTATTTTTCTCAATCAGAAAAAAAAATACATTTAAAGCCCTTAGTAAAGCTCTTAGTATAGACTGGATTTTCTTCAACAAATATTTTTTCAGGCATAGAAAAGTTTCAGTTAAAATTGAAGAGCATGAGAAAAGAATTACACAAGAGAGTCTTGGCTGCAAACACATCTGATGACCTCAGGATACCTCCCTCACAGGTTCTCTTTTATATTCCAGGTTTGTGCCTAATTCATTAGTAATCTCTTTTTTCAGTATTTCATCTTGCTGGCAATTTATGTGTATATAAAACTAAACATGCATTTGGCCACTATAAGACTGAACCCAGAATTACATAACTTTCCCTCATGTAGGGCATAAAAAACTTGGCTAATCCAGTTTGTATTTCTTTATTCACATAAAGAAGCACAGCTGTAAAGAAGAGACTAAATGAGACTGTTATATTTGCTAAACTGTTACCTACCCATTTGAGGAAGTGAAACTTTGTCTTTCTTCACATGAAATTACCAAAATTCTCACAGCCTATTCTCTGTTTCTGATGCTTTCTTTTGCCTTTTGTCTTATCTTTTTTGGAGGTTTTAATTTTTTTTTTTTTTTGCAGGGAGGGGCAGGGGGAGAAGTGTTTGGTTTTGGTTTAGGGGTTTTTTTCAGTGAAGAATATGATGTCTTAAAATGTGTGTGTTAGGTTAAATGTTTAAAATAACCAACACCATATAGCAAGAAAATTAGTTGAAATAATTAAGAGTTACATATAACTTTAGCATAACATAGATTTTTGCTGACCTAAATGTTCATCCAAAAGTCATTAGTTAAACTTACTTTTCTTTGACTTCAGAATTGCTACAGAAATGTGGGTTGAAAATGGAGCAAATGTAACTTATTTTCTTGGATCAGGAAGATGAAACAAATCTGACCTTTAGTGTTGAACGTAAAGAGCAGGAATATTCATCTAGACCTGCCTGATAGGAGTCCTCTTCTGAACTTGATGTAGTTCTATGGAGTTCAGATCACACACAAACCTCCCAGTGTCTTGGCCTTTAGAGACATCACAACATTTCCACCAGTGTATTAAACCAGGCAGCAATATTTGCAGCTATGGTTTGTTTGCCTGGGTTTTTTTTGCTTCTTTCATCTATACTTCCTCTGATTTCTGTGACTTTTGGGCTGTTATTTTCATTCTTTCGTGGTGTTATTTTGACAAAGTTTCCGTATTGTGGGAATATATACCATGAACAATTTTCATGATGTTATGCAAGAAAGGGCCAGAGATTTGTATCATATGAATGGTAAATTTATTAAGATTAGAAATAAAAGTTGACTCAAATCAATGTGTAAGTTTTCATATTTACTGTATCTGATTCCTCTTGTAGTGAAATAGGAAAGTCTTTGTTTTAATTTTCGGAGAAAAAAACCAACATTGTGTAAAATACATGTTCATTTGTCTCTCCATTTGTTGCCTGTGCAGAAGCCACTGACTCCTTTCAATTAGAATTGTATAAACCTGGATATAATTAATATTCAATCAAAATATAAAAAATATTCATTTCCTTAAAAATATGTACTTACCGTAATGGTATGAATGTAGCGGTGACCAAGTGCCTTCCGTGAGCATACATATCAGTGCTAGCCATGCATCAGCTCTGCGATATATTCTCTGTCTTAGTTAAACATTAATACAAAGGGTTAATTAATTTAATAATTTTAGTTTTAAATTGTGTGTCTTTTCAGTCTTAGCACTCTCCTCACATTAGTCTCAAATGTGCCAACATATGTATATCTCATATGTAGTGATATATACACATACACAAATACGTATGTATATGTGTGTATATATATATGCGTGGATAGATTCATATATAGATATTTCATATTTTTAAGCAACAGAACGCTTTCCAAATCACTAATAGTCTTAAGACTTTTCAAGATGTGATCCGTGTTCAGTCCTCTTACGACGAAAAGAATAATCCTGTATTTTTTACTATACTGTATCTTTTAGCTCTTGAGCCTTATTGTCTTCCCACAAAACTCTTCTACATGCCTGTAGTAGGTTGAAACTTATTTGATGGACAAGTTGCTGATCCAATAGCGCTTCTCGTGATTTTGCATATTTAAAGCAGCACAGGCGCAGGAAGTTCGCTTTTGTTCCAGCTTTTCCAGGGAAAGGGGTGGGGGAGGAACGGGCCCTGGGCTCCCTCTCCCAGAGTGGGCCCGGGCTTCCCCCTTTCCCTGGCAGCGGCGGCCACAGGCCAAGCTGGCAGAGAAACCGTCCTGGAGCCACGGGCAGCTAAGAAACAGCCATAAGATGCCGCATAGCTGAGAGCATACGATGCAGCTTTTGGCGACCAGTGGGCTTCCCCTCTCTCCCCTCCATGCAGCCCCGCATGGACCCGCTGGAAGCCTGCGGAGCCTCCTCTTTTGCAGCCAGCACAGCTCACGTCAAAAGAAAGGAACATCATATGCAACCGACAGGGACACCTTTTCTTCCAAGTCAGCGAGAAAGAGAAGCAAGTCACATGAGAAGGAAAAAATGGCGGCTCCAAGGTCAGGGAGAAGGAGAAAATAGGTCACATGGGACGAAATTGAAAATGGTGGCAGGAAAAAGGGGGTGGAGGCGCTTTGATGCATAACTTAAAAATGCTTCTTGCAAGCTGGGATAAAACTGTAATATTGTTTGTGTCTCTTTAATCCATTTTGAAGTACATGGGGAGAAGAAAAATGCACACCTGTGAAAATAAGAAATGCCTACGCCAGGTTAAATAGCTGTGAAGAAGCTTTTAGAGATTTTGAAGCAGAGAGCTTTTGTTTCCAGGCTAAGATAATTCATCTTTAAAAAGACTAATAACCCCATGTGATGGCCCATGACTGGCAGTGTTGAAAGGACTGTGAGATTTTCATGGGAGAGATTTATTTTTCACTTCAGCAAATTTCTGGGCAAATTGTTGAGTTGTGAAGAATTCCACGGCATCGCAGAATGCCGTGGAATGCCCTTTTCCTTAAGCATAAGAAAGAGACTTTTAAGAACTGTAACACTGAACAAATCCCATGTTTTATTATCCTTTGTGCAAGTGGGTTAGAGGGGGTGCTGGAAGAAAGGGGCGTTTGCTTTTATTTCTTATTTTTTCTTCCACTTTTAATTCTCTTAGCAATAAACTTTTCTTTATACAGCATCTGTTTAAGTCTGAACCTGTTTTGCCTGCAATTTTCCAGTTTTCCTCAATATTCTTTATTCCCCCTTATGAAAAATAACAGATTTCGTGGGCCTTGGTGCTTAGCCAGCCTAAACCATGGCAGTGCCTCAAAATTTCTTTGAAGATGGAAATGCAGAGCAAGTATCTGGGACGTGTAACTTCTTTTCAGCTTCAGAATGACCACAGAAAGAGATTTTTTATGATAATACTTTGAATCCTCTTTCTTCCTGCATAGGAAGCAGTGGATGAACCTGTTCTTCATCTCTTAGTTTGCTTTTAGATGTAGTTTATTGATTTTTGAAAACACATTCTGAACAGAGCTTTAGTCCAGTTAAATTGTTGAGGAGAGAGGGAGACCAGATTGTCTGTCAGTTACTTTTATGAAAATGTTTAGAATAAATAGTTAGCAATGATTAAGTAAAGTCATATTCTCCATTAATGTGTTTTAGGTTTGGGGGGTTTTTCCTTGTTTCTTTTTTATAGCATGCTATTAAAAAAAATTTTTTTGAGTGCTGAAAGATGTTAATGCCTTGTTATTCTGCCTACAGCAGTGTTTTCGGCATAGTTTGAGCTATGTTCATTTGCAATGTGTTGTTGGGTATTGTAAGATGGGTATTGTGAGATTATTTATTAAATAATGACATTTATATTGAATTTTTAGAATGGTATTTTACTGACTGTGATTGTTGCCAAAATGTGCATGACCATTCTTGGAAAAAGAAACAGATGACATTTGCATTTTTGAGTTTATTTTGCTTTGGTTGTGATTTTTACCTGTTTATGATCTTTAATGAGATTTACATGGCTTTTGACAGAATATAGGCCAAGTATATTCTGTGCTAAAATAGTAACATTTATGGTTAATAGGCAATACAGTTTCAATTACATTATGCATAGAAAATATTAATGAGGAATGAACTACAAATCATTCCAGTTTTTTGGAAGAAGAGTCATATATTTCTAAGCTCCAGTGCCGATATAGTCTATGCTCCTTACAGTATTCTTTTGGTGGGTGTACTGTGCTTAGTAAGTTATTTTAAATATTTTTAATACTTTTAAATTATGACCTAGTGAATATTGTTTCTAAAAATTTGCAGTGAGCTTAGTGAGTTTTTGATGATTTGAGTGTTTTCAAGAAAACAAATAAATTTTTCTTTAATTTGTTTTCTCATTTACATCTTTAGAAGAGCTAAAGACACCAGACTAATACTTACAGATTTTTTAGGAAGTGTGTGTTCCACATAAATACTAGACAGTTTATTTAGCAAGCTCCACCGGAGTCATCCCAAATTGCTTACCTATAAGGAGATAATTTATTAAAATATTGTTGTTTTCTAGTCAGTTTCTATTCTGTGTGCCATGGAGAAAACTTAAATTGTTGTAAGTGAGGGAGTTTTTTAGTTTTTAATTCATCAGTGATCATCCTGGCCGCTGTGCTGGAAATTTGAGTTGTGTAATAATTTAGACATGAATGGAATATTTATAATTAAACAAGCACATAAAAAGGAATAAATAATTAAATACGCTAGGCTTGAAAAAGAGAAAGACAAATTCTACAACCCAAAGATAAAACACCTTTACTGATTACAATTTTAGATATTTTCATCAACACCTATAGAATGAAATATTTGATTAAGAATTTTCTGAAATATAAAGTGGGAAATTTGTAATATATTTGAATAACTTCGTATTCCTCTTTTTTTGTCTTTTATTTTTCCTTGTACTAAATGCATAAATATGGGTTGACTGCAAATTAATGCATAAATATGGGTTGACTGCAAATTAAACTATTTTACCACAACAAGTTAACATGTTCTTGTTAGGTAAAACAGAACATCAAATTTATTGCAGTAGTAAATACAATAAGTAAAAGACACACTTGAAAATTAAAGAGAAATGTTTTCTTTCTCCCTCTTCTTTTATTTAAGTTATTATTACTTTTTATTTTTAATTTAAGTATCTGATGTTTCTAAATTAACTTTTAAAGGAAAGTGAAGGCTGAAAAATAGGACTCATAACTCATTTTGCCAAGCTGATAAAAAATATACTTATAAATGAAAAGAAACAGCAATAACTGATTACTTTTTTGATTGATGGATTACATTATGTTGTTCAGATACAGTAGGGGTATAAAATAAATCTTACTTTAATAACTCCTCTGCTGGATATTATTATAAATTTCCTAATTAGAAATATATACATGGCTTATAGTACCAGAAGTGTGATTAACTCTTAACATACCAAGAAGATATATGTTATCTATGTACACTTTGAGATCTTCTGAAATGCAAAACATAATTAACTAAACTTTTTTGACAAATTTAAGATTCTTGTTTGTACTGTAATTTTTACAGCAATCAAGGTGAAGTGTTAAAATGCAATCACCTGCTATTTTGCATATAGTTATCTTCAAAATGACAATGTCAAAACCCAGTTAAAATCTTCTTTGAAATGTTATTTTATATATTGTTCCTCCCTGCTTCAGTAAGGGGCAGCATTTTAATTTTTTTTTAATGTGTAAAATTAAATAAAATTTCCTAAGTGTAAAATTCATCCCTCAGAGAAACTTTAAAAAAACCTTGAAATCGTGACCCTTATTTTATTTAACAAGCTCACCAAATTTGTTGATGCTGGACACTTTTGGTGCAAAGATGAAGATCTATTGAGTTTTGCAACTGGACATGACAAGGTATCTCTGATTGTGTACCATCAAGTCTGTTGGGAGTAGTCTTTTGCATAAAACTTAAGCCAAGTGTAAGATTCTAACTCCAGCATTATTTGACATAGAATTAACACAGATAACTATGCACTGTGGTGTCACTACTAACTTAGATCATTTATTTTGCATTAAGTTAAGCTGAATTTGAAATCAGAGCTGGGAACTTTTTTTTGCCATTTTAAGATATATATTTTTTAAAAATTACACTTAATAAAAGCCTTGTTATAATAATGGTTAATCAAATTTCTCTGATAAATATAATTAATACCTTATTAAATTAATTTTTATTTTAAAGCAAAGCGCAGCAAATAATTTCTGTTAAATAACTTAGAAAAACGTTTTTTTTCTTGCTTACGAAATTAATTTGTCTGTTTCTTTGCTCCTGGTTTCTTACAGTATTGATTGTAGAAAATTTGCAATTGTCCAAAAAAAGAGTTGGTTTGGGTTTGGGTGACATAAATGTTATGATTTCTGTGCCTCAGAAAGATAACTGAGCTGAGACACTTGGAAAACAGACAGAACTAAAATATTTTGGAAAGCAGGAAAAAAAGTGGGATTTCTTGCAAACACAGTCCCAAACAAAAACATTATAAAAGAATATTTTAATACCTTCTTTTTTTTTTCTCCCAGTAGTCTCTACTTTTTTAGAAAATATTTATTATCTTAAGATTCTACATTGTGGCACAGTGATAAAATAGAGTTGTCTCAGTATGTTATGTTTCCATACTTGTGCATGATCTTGAATGCTAATACTGACTTATGCACTGTTTATGGAGTCTTATGGATAGATATATCTGACACTTAAGTTCCATCTCTCCCTAAACATAAAAAACATAGATTCTAATCCTGAAAATCATTTTGATAAATTTGAAAACTTTGGTGTTTCTTTTCAATGGCCTTGACAGAACTTTACGAAATATGATGGCACTACAATGATGCAATCTCAGATTAATGCCTCGCCTGTCTTGCAGAGAAACCAGGGTTTTAAGCTAAACACAGGTGAGAGTTTCAATGGCTGCTGTACAGGCACATGCCCTTTCCTGCATGCATTTCTGACAAGTGAAAAACAACCTGTACAACCCTTGATATAAAGAGAAGTATATAGTTTGAAGACAAAGGGTATTATGACAATGATACTGTTGACAGTTTTTATTATACTTTCTCTAATTCTTTAATACAGTTTGTATGTTGATATATGGAGTTTATTAGGTTCCATAAAGTGAAATATTTGAAAGACAAGACTGTAGAGCTACAACGAGATCAAGACAGGTAGCAGAAGTGACAGAGGAGAGTGATGCGAAAGGGGAAGATTTGATAGAAGGTTTTGAGAAAGTATAAAACAGGAAAAGGCTGCAAAGAGGTGTGCAGAAAAGGCAATAGGAAAAGAGAGTGTGCATGAAGATGATGGATGAGGGAAAAGAAATTTAAGTGAGAAAGCTTGCTTAAAGACAAAGTAAAAGACAATCTCTAGTTCTGTCACAACAACCCCATGCAGCACTGCAGGCTTGGGGAAGAATGGCTGGAAAGCAGCCCAGCAGAAGTTTGTGGAGGTGCTGGTCAACAGCAGCAGAGCATGAGTCAGTATGTTCCCAGGTGGACAAGAAGGCCAATGCTGTCCTGTACTGTATCAGCAATAGTGTGGCCAGCAGGACCAAGGAAGTCATTGTCCCCCTGTTCTCGGCATTGGTGAGGCCACACCTCAAATCCTGTGTTCAGGAGGTGTTGGAGCATGTCCAGAAGCTGGTGAAGGGTCTGGAACACAAGTCTGATGAGGAGCGGCTGAGGGAGCTGGAGGAAAGCCTGAGGGAGCCTGAAGAAAAGGAGGCTCAGGAGAGACCTTATCACCCTCTGCAATCCCCTGAGAGGAGGTTGTAGCCAGGTGGGGGTTGGTATCTACTCCCAGGCAGCTGTCGGCAAGACAAGAGGACATAGCCTCAAACTGTGCCAGGTGAGGTTTGTGTTGGACATCAGGAAGAATTTTTTCACTGAAAGGGTGGTTAAGCATTGGAATGGGCTGCCCAGGGAGGTGGTGGATCACCATCCCTGGAGGTGTTCAAGAATTGACTGGACATGGCACTTAGTGCCATGGTCGAGTTGACAAGGTGCTAATTGGGCAGAGGTTGGACTCAATGATCTTGGAGATCTTTTCCAACCTTAATGATTCTGGGACTCTGGGATTTTCTGGGATTCTCTTTCTTTATTCACTAATCTCTTGTAATTTTCTAGGAAAGGTTCTCTTTCTCCTTCTAAAATTTGCCACTTCATTAATATAGCAGGAAGCTAAAGAATAATTGCACAACATGTGTTAGTTCTTTTCTAATGCAACAAGAAATAAATTTAATAGAATTGCTAACAGCATTTTCTATAGCTTGCTTTCTCTCCTTCACTCCTCCATCTATCCCCCCCTTTTTTTTCCCCTTTTTTTTTTGTTACAGTAATTGCTGTCTGAGCCTCAAAGGCTAAAAATCGTTTTTCATCTCATGCATGAAGAATTTTAGTCTGATTGATGACAGCTATGGAACCTTTCCTTAGTCACTAAGCTACACTAATTTGCAAGCTAAAACAATATTAGCAAATTGTTAATGATCCATGAAACTGCAGCACCAGCCTTAAATGTTATGCTCAGAACTTTCTTACAACTAAAGCGGCTTACCTAAATTCCCACAATGGACACAAAATGAGATGGCATTTACAAAACAACAACAGTAGCAACCAAAATAATTGTGAAAGTGACAGGCTTGGCTAATGCAGTACATTA
The DNA here is from genome assembly GCA_013397725.1 of Rhagologus leucostigma. Lineage (NCBI taxonomy): Eukaryota > Metazoa > Chordata > Aves > Passeriformes > Rhagologus > Rhagologus leucostigma. The sequence goes on from VZTD01001045.1 coordinate 9,288,125, forward strand.
GTGTGAATAATTTGTATTGAGGGCATGTGAACAATTAACATTAAAACCCAGACCTAGTTTGTAGCAGTTTGGATTTAATTTTCACATTGAGCTAAAGCTGGTGCACACATTTCCTGTCTGCATTTAATGGCTGCAATTTTCCTCTATTTCTATCGCTTTGTGGCTGGCTTTTAAAATGAACTGGAAATCTTAGAAAAGAAAACAAAGTTAATTTTGAAAATAACCTGTAAGTATCACTTTGCATATTGAATGAAGAGGATTTTTTTTTCCTGAATGGAGCCCAAAATGCTGTTTGATTATTTATTTTTTGAAGTGTTTTGAGAAATTCTGTTGAATGAGCAATATTCAAGCTGTTTCATGTTATCAGAGCGTGTGGTAGGCTAGTTCCCAGTCAACATATCAGTGTACAAGAAAACATACGCTATTTTCAGCTGTGTATTTACCATCAACAAAAGGAGATAGAGCAATATGGCCTTGTTTAGCACCTGTGTGACACACAACAGCTAGCAGGAAGAGTTTAAACAAAAGCATTGCTGCTTCCCAGGTCACATGAAGTTTGTGTGTGCATGTGCATCTGTGTAAAGTGATTTCTAAAGCATGTTATTAGTTTGTCTCATCTCAAAAATCAAAGTGGTGCAATGTCAAACCATTCTGAAACACAGGAAAAGAAATGTATCTCACACATAAAAAAGAAAATAAGCTATTATAGAGAAAGAAGAACACTGATATCTCTGGATATCTTCAAATAATTAAGAATTAAAGTTCAGCAGAGAGACTCTCATATTTGTAACTTCATAATCAGTTAATCAGAGCCAATTTGTAATTTAATCTTATCCTTTCTATAATAGTGGAATAAAGACTTAACAATAGTTCTCAAACATGATGCATTATTTTGTGTCAACTATGTCGTATTTTATTGTAGGTAAACAATGTTCTTATTAATTATTCTCTTGCAGGAAGTTAAAAAAGTACCTCCTGAATTGATGTCTCCTGAGCAAATATATACAGAGATTGTACTGTTCCAGAAGGCATAGAAACCCAAACAGGATGAAGCTGAGTGAGTAGAGGACAATAAGAGCTGGTGAAATGCTACATGTTCATCTAGATCGTCCTTTCTACTGCAACTGTTTTTAGCTGGTGGAACAAATATTTCCAAGTAGCACTTAACCTTTTTTTGGTCATTTTCAGTTTCATAGTTTCAAGGTCATAGTGAAGGGTGGTTTTAGACTCCTGAACACAATACATTACATTTATTATTCTTATGCGATTGTCAGGTTCTGTAGCAAAATATTTTTATATGGCACCAGAATCAAAAAGTACATTAACAGGATGTATGAATTCTCTGTTAATATTTTTTTTGTTTTATTTTTTGTCTAATTCATCAACTTACAATACATCAGTATAAGCTGAAGCAATTATCTCATTTATTTTCGTGGAAGGCAATTGTGTGTTTTATTGCATTGTTTTTCCTTTGTTATCGTCTTCTACAGCAGTTTCTTTCCATCTGAAGTAAAGATGAGTGTAGGATAACGCATCACCAATATCTTTGGTTTGCTGATGAGCTCAGTTTACACATCATAAATTTAACTCCTTATGACTGCATTCATTAGTTTTCATTAGAGCAGGAGAAATACCTGTACTTATCTGTTTAATGGGATTATTTTCATGGTAAAAGAAGGGAATTTGGAATGCCAAGATTTTTTGGAATCCCATTTATGTTTATTAAAATCCACTTTTTAAAGGTTGAAATACAAAGAAAGTACTGATAGGATGCCTTATCTTTCACTGGGGTGAATAAAAATACTCTAAATTGTTACATATTTACGGAGAATGATTAATCAGCTCCCATTTCATCCAAATCTCTGTATCTGTCAATGGACTATTTGATTACAAAATACACTGGAAAATTTTGAAGATATAAACTAAAGGATTACAGAAATAATGCTCAAGTTTTCTGTAGGAAGAGAAGTAAAAGGTCGATCTATGTTTCTCAAAATATTTCTAAGAAAGCCAGTTATAAGAGACATTTTACCAACTCAATGACATTTCAGGTATTACTATTCATACCTTTGCTGTAAATTTGATGTATATTAGTAGAAAAAGCAGAGAAGTGATAAAGCAAAATTTGTGAAAGGAGATGTACAAAAGGATGCCTTTAGAAGATATGATCCTGAATCAACAGAGCAGTCAGTGAGGTCTTCCTGTCTTGTTAAGGAAAAGGTGAACTAAAAATTTTTCAGGATTTAAGAATTTAGTGTTTTACTGGAAAAAAAATTGAAAGTTTAAAGGTTAGTAATTTTGAAACATTTCCTTCAATATATCATTTGAGGTCATGTGAAGTCTTCGGGTTTTTCTATGAAGGATTACCTGCCACAGGCTCTGGCATGGACCTTGAAAAGTAGTTGTGAATAAGAGCTGAGACTGCTACACAAAGAGCATTAAATTAGAAAACATCTTATGAGCATGGACAGATGTGAGAGAGGAACATGGCAGCAGATGTTTTTGGTTTTTGAATGCTGGGTTTCTTTTTTTTAATATATTATGATTGATTTAATATTATACCGTCAGCACCACATTCTGATTTACAAGTTACGAGATGTGTCTTGTGGTCCCAGTGACTCATTACAAAACGTGTTCTGAATTTTTTTCCCCTAAATAAAAATGCCATTATGCTAACATAAAAGGAAAACAAAATTGTAACAGTAGAATTATTCAAAAATTGCAAGGATGATATAACTGGGAAAAACTTTAAAAAATTCTCTAAGCAATTTTTTCTTTTTATTTTCAAAGTCATAAGGTTTCATCAAATGTCTGTCCTGGTTCCTAGCCTGGTCTGAACTTTTGAAAAAAATCCAGGAGAACGCTTATAAAGACTCATACATCAATTGTTCAAAGACTTGACATTTAAAAGAAGCTGGGCAAAAAAGAGAGGTGGAGAAAGTTTTCTCTTTTTTAGCAGGTATGTATGAAAGTTTCTGCACAGCTCCACTAGGGCTGTAATTCCCTGATTTAACAATGTACTATTTGTGATAGTGATCTTTCATTGTGACTAATATGCTGCTTACCAAAGTGCTGCAATGCCATCAGTCACTTCGTAGTTTCCAAAGACGAAACAAATTAGAAAACTTTCTTTAAACCATAACTCTGTGGAAGTATGAAGTTGGTGAGTTCACTTTATAAAGAATTCTAAAAGCATTTTTTAATTGTTACTCTACACCACTGGGGATGAAAGCTCCTTGAATTTTATTTTGTGTTTTATATTTAGGAAGAATAAGTAAGTCAAGTCAGAGTTAAGTGAAAAATTCAATTTTTTGGAAGAGCATGAAAAAATTAGAATGCATTCCCTAATCAAGTTTAGCCAAAACCCAATCACTTCAAGATTACTTTTGAGTGTGCTGTTCAAATTATCCATGGAGCTATCAGTTTCATGAGGATCAAACACCCCTAAGATTTATTCAGAAATGAGATGACATCATCTGATCCATTGAGTTAAATTTCTCTGAATTATTCCACTATGTTCAGTTTTGCCCTGAGACACATTTTAGAAATATCACTGAGATTCATCCTGGAATGGCATAAATTTCTGTAGACATATCCAGATGCATTTGATTTACTTGGCAAAGTTTTGGTAACAGGGATGCTGCAGGTGTGGCCTGTGATAAGAGGTCATGGGCTGTCCTGTGCTGGACACAGATGGTTCCAGGCAGTTCAAAGGGACCCACTGCAAGGCACAGCTGAGCCCATCAGCCGGGCTGGTGCAGCCTCTGTGAAAACATATTTAAGAAAGAGTAAAAAATGGTATACAGGACCTGTGACAGAGAAGAGAGAAAAATGTGAGAGAAACAATGCTGCAGACTCCTAGATCAGTGAGGAAGGAGGGAGGGAGGTGCTCCAGGTGCTGGATCTGAGGTTTGTCTCTAGCCAATGGAGAATGGAGAAGCATATTGTTCCCCTGCAGTTCATGGAAGAATACAGTAGAGATATCCATGCTGCTGTCTGTCAAGGACCTTCTTGAAGGGAGCTGCAACCCATGGAGCATCCATGCTGGAGCAGGTTCCTGGCAGAAACTGTGGCCTGTGAGGGACCCATACTGGACCAGTCCATTCTTGAAAGACTGCACCCTGTGGATAGGACACATTCTTCAAGAACTGCAGTCTGTGGGAAGGACTGATGTTGGAGATGTTTGCAGAGCTTCCTCCCATGTATCTCATGGGAGGAAACTCATGCCAGAGCATGGGAAAGCTGTGAAGAGGAATGAATGACAGAGGTGGAGTGTTATAAACTGACTGCAACCCGCATTCCTCATCCCCCTGTGCTACTTGGAATGGGAAGAAGTAATAAAACTGTGAATGGAGTTAAACCTACAAAGAAGAGGAAGGGGAAGAACAGGTATTTTTACTTTTTTCTTTGTTTCTTATCATCCTATTCTACTTTTAATTGACAAAAAGTTAAATTACTGTTCCCAAGTTGAGCCTGTTTTACCTCCTATGGTAAGTGGTAAGCAATTACCCTGGTTTTAAGGCTTTAAGAGGTGATTCTGCCCCTCTACTCTGCTCTGGTGAGACTCCACCTAGACTGCTGCATTCAGTTTTTGGATCCCCAGCACAGAAAAAACATTGGCTTTTTGGAGTCAGCCAAATGGTTAGAGGGATGGAGAACCTCTCCTGCGAGGAAAGGCTAAGAGAACTGGGATTGTTCAGCCTGGAAAAAAGGCAGCTTCAGGGTGACCTAATTGAGGCCTCCCAGTACCAGAAGGGAGCCTACAAGAAAGAGGGACTTTGTTCAAGGGCATGTGATGATAGGAAAAGGGGGAATGACTTCAAACTGAAAGAGGGTAAGTTTAGATTAGATATTAGGAAAAAATTCTTTTCTATGAGGATGATATGGCACTGGAAGAGGTTGCTCAGGGATCATCCCTGGAGGTGTTCAAGACCAGTGGACGGGGGTTCTGAGCAACCTGGTCTCATGGAAAGTGTCCCTGCCCATGGCAAGGGAGTTGGAACTAAATGATCTTTAAAGTCCCTTCCAACGTAAACCATTCTATGATTCCATTAATGTTAAAATGCTTCTCACGAGCTTGCAAACACTATCTTTATTGTATTCCAGGAGAGAAAAACAAAGGATCATAATCTTTGCCTGAAGTGTTTTCATAACTTGTTCTATAAATAAGAGTTATCATACCCTAATTTTAGTAAATTTTTATAAATATAATAGAAGGAAATTTATGAGAAATTTATTTTACAAAATCATGAGAACTCAAAAATAATAATAAAAAGTGACATCATGAGCAATTCATAAAAAAATCACTCATAAAAGCTAGTTGCAGGGATTCAGAACTTTTGCTGGAGGGGTTTGTATTAAGATCTGAACATTCAAAGTCAAAATCCATTTTCAGTTGGTTCATATCTCTATGCTACCTGCAAGAATTTTGTGTTAAAATATGGAGGAAGAACACTTTAAAAAGCTACAGAGAAAGCAGCATGCAACATTTAGACTGACAGTCTTAAAATGGGAAAAAAATTCGCAGTAATTTCTCCCTCCAAATTGGAAAGTAATAACTAGGATTTAAAACAGATCTCAAACAGTGACTTATATTTTAAGGTGTTAACAGGGCACATTTTCCCATGTGCTATTACAGTTAATTCTCTTTTTTAAAAGTTGGAAAGAGATATTTTGAGAGAAAGTGTAATGGCAAAAAATGTGATCTATTGAAAAAGTATAGCTTTTAGCCTATATAAAGGTAATGACTTCAATGCTTGCATATTATTCCATCACTCTTCTCTCAAAAGATAAATCCACTTGTGACCCTTTGATCCACTTATAGGTGACAGAAAATCTATCACTCTGCTTCAATCTCGCTGATTTGAATAGCAAGGTAGTTGTTGGGAACTGTGCATTGTAAGTTCATCCTTGATGGCTGTGAAATTTTGTCTTTTACAATATTTTGCAACTGTTAGTGTCATATTCACAGTTATTATATTCCTGAAATCAGGCTATTTGAAATCAGCCATATTTGGCCATGCAAAGTATATTTGCCTTTCTTTAAAGTTTTAACAAACTTTATACAACTAAAAACAGTTTAGTTTTTAGGGTTTTTTTTAGTGATTATATTCCACATTCAAAATTAGATTAAAAAATGCTAATAGTGGCAGCAAGAAAATCTTGCAAGCAATTCTGTCACTTTGTAGGATACCATCTTTTAACAAGCTGTATGAATAACCATGTAGAATAACATATTTGAGACAGTGGTTTTAAATTGCTAAAATAGACTAAAGAAAGCAAATCACTGCTAGATCTCGCTGTTCCTTTACAAAACCTGAACTAAAACTGACACTATTCTTCCTCATTCTATAAAATAAGATTTAAATCCTCAACCTGTGAGATTTAAAAGTATAAAGAGTTAAAGAGAAAGTTTTATTAACATCTCTTCAAGATGTTATATTTATGATTTAGAATGTTTGTCTTCCACATATGTTCCTCCACAATGAAAAAATAACATTTTCTTTAAAAAATCATTAAAATGTATTAAAATTGTGTAAACTGAAAATTTACAAATTTTGGAAGCAACAATTTTCTAATCACTTAGAAATTTTTCATACTGTTAATCAAGTATTTGATTAGAAGGTTCACTTATCTGTTCTTCTCTGTCTTTTTAACTTCAGTGCTTCTCTTTTTTCTGTTTCTTCCCTCTCTACAGTGAATTAAGAATAGCTTTTGGAATAAATATATGTGGCCCCACCTCAGTAAATGAGAAAGAAAATGATCATACTAGAATTTTTACATAATTTTGAAATATGTACAATTATTAGCCACTTAATAATTTAGTGGCCAGTTTGTATACAAAAAGTATAAAAAAAATTCCAGAAACTTTATTTTTGTTCAAACATGCTTTTATTTTATCAAGGAGTTCTGTTTTGAGACAACAACAACATTTTGCATCAGTAAAGATCACATTTGGACTGTGTCCACTCTGCACTGCAATATGGTGATCTTTTATGTCATATTCTGCCCTGAACTCTCTTCTTTGTTGGTGACAGAACTGCAGAACTTTCCTTCCTTGCAAATATTCTCTTTTTCTTCATGCTACTACGGAGTTATATGATACTGTAGAGTAGCAAATTGCAGAAAAGATAGTTGACCAAGTCACTGTAAAATCACATCTTTCCCTGTGGCTTTACCAAGAAGCAAATCCAAATGACATAACTGTTCCCTGATTGTATTCCCACTGTTAAGTCAAAGTCACCTTAGCCTGCACACACTTATCAGGGAAACAGTAAATAATTTTTACATGCAAATCCTTTTTTGCAATACCATGGTCAAGAAGCTGAAAATTTCATTTATAGAGTCTCTATTACCCCCAGTTTTTTGGCCCCTTTCTGTTACCAAAGAGGGAGTAAACTTCTAATTTCATACAAGCTTAACATTATTGAGAAATCTCGTATCCATTACAAATATCCTTTTATCAGAGAAAATGTTAGTGATGAATTGTATTTTCTTTTTGCATGAGTTATCATTTATTGAACTTTGGTATTGGTTTTGATTTATATCTACAAGAGCATAACAAAGCATTTGAAGTGACAGAGTTGTTGTTTTTTTCCCTCTACCTTTGTTTGACCAAGATTACAGTGGGTGACATGAGTTAAATAAATTCATAGACATATCATACGAAAGAAGCTCTGGTGAGACCTCCCTTGGAGTGCTGAATTCAGCTCTGGGGTCTCCAACACAGGAAGGACATCAACTTCTTGGACCAGGTTCAGAGGAGGGTCAGTAAGATGACTGAAGGGAAGAAGAACCTCTCCTACAAGGAAAACCTAAAATAACTGGGATTGTTCAGCCTGGAAAAAAGGCAGTTTCAGGGTGACCTAGTTGTGACCTTCCAGTACCAGAAGGGGACCTACAAGAAAGATGGAGCGGAACTTTGTACAAGAGCATGAAGTGACAGGTCAAGAGGGAATGGCTTCAAACTGAAAGAGGGAAGGTTTAGATTAGATATTAGGAAAAAATTCTTTTCTGTGAGGGTGGTGAGGCACTGGAACAGATTGTCCAGAGAAGCTGTGGATGCCCCATCCCTGGAAGTGTTCAAGGCCAGGTTGGATGGAGCTCTGAGCAACCTTGTCTAGTGGAAGATGCCCCTGCCCATGGCAAGGGATTTGAAACTAGACGATATTTAAGGTCACTTCCAACCCAGGCCATTCTCTGATTCTTTGATAGGAAGATGCCAAAGATGATTAAATAATATGAAATATCTCATGCAAGTGAACAAGAATTATACACAAATAAATAAGCTGATTAATTAAGTACTTAATTTTGTGACTGTATAAAAAGTTAACTGCGTAAAGCAGCTGGTAGGCTAAACCAGCAAAAATGAAGCTGATACACCCTCCAAACTGAGAATGTATTAATTTGTCGTTTTAATGGAGATACTGTTCAGACTGAATCAGACAGAAAGTAAAAAATATTTCTGTTCAGTGACCAGACTTCCTGGTTTAAACACTTGGATGACAGGAGACAACTTGTGAGGTGGATGTAAGTAAATTGAGAAATTGATTTTTTTCTGACTCTAAATAACTGCTGGAGTCAGGCTGGGACACAATAAATGAAAAGGCTAGGAAAGCAAGATACAGAGAGGCAAAGAGACCAAGCAGGAGACTGCATAAAGTAAAATTTAGATATTGTAGTTACAAAAAGAAAATACGCAGTCAATGTAAATAATTCTTTAAGCTGATGTGATAATGTACTTCATTCTTGCATCCTTCAGTGTCCAAGGCTTTCCATTATAAAACCTATTTTGCAGTATCGTCCATTGACATCAGCAAAGTCAGTCATAATTCTTCAAAGTGATCCAAGACAGGGTGCATATTTAACAACTCTTTTGCTTTCTAAATGTTAAATCTTAATTTGTTCAACATGTAGGCTTACTCTGAAGCAATTCAAATTAAGAAACAAGAATAGACACCTCAAAGAGAACATCTCACTCTATGAAAGCTGTCTACAGGTAGTGTGATGAATCAAACACTGGAGATACTGCCTTTGTTGCACTGAGTTCTTAAAGGCTGGATTAATCTAGACATCTCAGTTTGAGGCTGTGAATTTATATCAAACAGAAAAAACTCTAAATGTCTGATTTACAGTATAGAACCCTTAAAGCTTGCAGAATCAATTGAGTATTTTCATTTATTTCAATGAATTTATACGCACTCTCTACACAAGAAAACTGATGTATAAGTATGCAGTTTGAATAAGATTCAATCATTATTCATGAATAAAAGATTAGGAATCATAGAGTCCTAGCATAGCCCAGTAGGAAGAGAACTCAAAAGATCATCTGTTGCAACTTTTCATGGTAGAGGAAACCCAGATGAGATTATCTAGCACCGTGTCCAATTGCATTTTAAAAACCTCCAGTGATGGGGACTCCACTATGTCTCTGGGGAGGTTGTTCTAGTGAATGATTGGTCTTACTGTGTAAAATTTCTTTCTTATATCAAGATAAAACGTCTCCTGCTGCAACTTGTATCCTTCTCCGTGTGACTCCTTGTAGAGAGAGAGCTTCTCTTCTCTTTGTAGGCACCCTTTAAGTATTTGAATACTGTGAGGAGGTCCACTGAGGTCTTCTCTTCTCTGGGAGAAAAGAGGTAACTCCTTCAGTCATTTCTCGTAGGGCAGGTTATTCAGCCCTTTGATCATAATTATGGCCCTGCCTTGGACCTGCTCCAGTCTGTCTACATCTTTTTGGAATTGTGGGAACCAGAGCTGGACACAACATTTGGGGTTAGACCTGATGAACACTGAGTAGAGTGGAATGATCACGTCTCTGCTTCTGTTAGTAATGCCGCTGAAGATGCAGCTCAGGATCTGACTTGCCTTTATTACTGCAGCGAGATCCTACTGACTTTTCTTGTTTTCTACCGTGAACCCCACATTCCTTTCATCAAGGCTGTTTCCAGCCACAACAGATCCCAGCCTGTTCTGGACATTTGATTGTTCAATTCCAGGTGCAGGACTCTACACTCATCTTTATTAAACTTCATACCATTCTTGCTTGCCCACTCTTTCAGCCTGTGCAGGTCTCCTTGTAAGATGGCTCAATACATGTGATATTTTGATCACGTCACTCAGCCTGGTGTCATCAGCAAATGAGGCAGTGGGATTTTTAATCACATCATCCAGATCGTTTCTGAAGGTGTTGAACAGATGGGGCCCTGTGTTTATCACTGGGAAGCATCATTGCAACATTGTGCCAGGTTGAGTTAAAACCAGTGATCACCACATTCTGAGTACAACCTGTCACCTAATTTCCCACCCACCTCACTGTCTATTTATCCAATATGTGTCTTGACAGTCTTAGGCCAAACTTAAGAAACACAGAATCACAGAATGGTTGAGGTTGGAAAGGACCCCATTCAACTACCCAAGCAGAGCCACCTTGAACAACTTGCCTAGAACTATGTCCAGATGCTGTCTGAATATATCCAGGGATGGAGACTACTCAACCTTCCTAGGAAACCTATTCCAGTGTTCAGTCACCCTCACAGTAAGAAAGGGTTTCCTGATGTTCAAGTGGACCATCCTGTGTTTTTGGGTGTACTTATTGTCTCTGGTAGTCACTGAAGACTACTGAAAAGAGCCTGGTTCCGTCTTTACAAGCATACATCAGGCATAGGTATATACCCACAATATGATTATGTGTCTTAGGACATCCCAGAAGCTTGCTGCATTACTGCTTTCCGCATATAAGCTAATAAACAATCTTCAGTTCCAATATTATACAGTAACACTACTGTTTCAAAAAACTGCCAAATGCAGAGTATCTTCAGATTCTTTAGAAATGTCAAAATATCTACACATAGAGATAAAATATAATCCTTTAAAATTCTTCCATTTTAAAGAAATCGTAAAAACATCTGTTTTAATGAACCTGTTTATATCTGGTTTTTTTTGATTGAATATTTCTCAGTAAATAAAACTCCCATGCTAATTTTTTTTTCAATATTAGATTGAATTGGCACTCATTATGTGAGATAAAGTATACACAGGGAATGTGTATTATTTTCTACCAATTATGGAGAGTTCCCTGATGATTCATGTGTGAGAACTGTCAACGTTTGTTAGTTTAAAGTGGGTTATAGGAATGCTTCCAAAAACTTGAAAAGTACATTTGCAAAAATGCTTGCAGATTCCTACTATCCACAGCCATACTAGCTCTTCAGCCAGTAGCATCACAATGGTGGCTCATGAATCTCTCTGTCTACAGAACAGAATAGAATAGAATAGTGTCGGCGCAGGGTACCACTTGTAGTCTTCTGTCGGAGTTCTTATTAAAGAGATGGGACTATCATGGTTATTCATGATTTATTACTTAAAAAAAACAGACAAGGCGTCAGCCTCAGAGGTCATGAGATTTAGTAACAAGTCGCCATAATTGAAGATAGTCACGGGTTTCAAGGTTACATGGCAATTTATAACCTTTTGGTCCAATAAGCAATTAACACAAAACTGTGTTTTGACTTGATAACCTATCACCTTTGGTACTTTTTACTGCAATGCATCTGTGTTTCAACCAATTACTGGCCAGCTCACATACACCCAGATACTTCTATTATAACATCTAAATTCTTAACTTAAACTATAAAATCACATTACTATACTTAAAACCCTCCACCATATCACCAATACATATTCTTACTTATAACTGTAGAAACATAGGTTCATAATTCTTCTGCTTAAGGTCTGCATGCCTGCATTATTACATCAGCCCCAGCTCTTTCCAGGGCTGTAAATTAAACTCATTAGTGCCAGTAGAAGTTTTTACTCCTCTGTTTCCCACAAATAGAATAGAATAGAATAGAATAGAATAGAATAGAATAGAATAGAATAGAATAGAATAGAATAGAATAGAATAGAATAGAATAGAACAGTTGGAAGGGACTAGCAATGATAATCTAGTCCAAGTGCCTGACCACTTCAGGACTGACCAAAAGTTAAAGTATGTCTTTAATGACTCTTAAATACTGACAGGCTTGGGGCATCAACCACCTCTCTAGGAAGCCTGTTCCAGTGTAAAGAAATTCTCAGTTCCTCTCAGTAAAGAAATGCTTCCTAATATCCAGCCTGAACCTTTCCTGATTCAGCTTGATCATTCCCACCTGTCCTATCACCAGATACCAGGAAGAAGAGATCAGAACCTGCTTCTCCATTTCCCCTTCTCAGAAACCTGCAGAGAGCAACAAGTTTCACTCTCGGTCTCCTCTTCTTCCAAAGTCCTTAGCATTCTTCTTAGGAGACTAAACCCTTTCAAGCCTTTCACCAGCCCTTTCACCATCTTTGTTGCCCTTTTTTGGACTCATTCAAGTACCTTCAAACCCTTTTTGACTTGTGCTGAGCTGCTGCCAACCAGCACCCTCAGATCCCTTTCTGCAGGGCTGCTCTCCAACCACTGTTCTCCCAGTTTATACTTATGTCCAGTATTGCTCTGTCCCAGCTGAAGAATCCAGCATTTTGACTTGTTAAATTTTATCATAGCCCAATGTTCCAATCTACTTAGAGCCCTCTGCAAGGCCTCCTGTCCTTCAAGAGAATCAGCAGCACCTCCCATTTTGGTATCATCAGCAAAACTGATAATGGTGAATCAACTCTTGCATCCAGTACATCAATAAATATGATGAAAAAACCTGGCCCTAGAACTGAACCCTGAGGAGCACCTCTCGTGACATTCATGAGCCAAATGCAGCCCCATTCACTACAACCCTTTGAGCTCTGCCTTTCAGCCAATTCTCCAAAAACAGGAAGCCGCTCATGCCACAGTTGCACTTTTCCAGAAGAATGCTGTGAGCTTCCGTATCAAAAGAATTATTAAAATCCCGAAAAACTACATCCACTGCCTTTCCTTCATTTATTATTTTAAAGTCAATGAATCCCGTTTATAACAAACCAAAAATAGCTCTTTAAGTCCCTAACTGCATCACTTTGCATGTTCAACTATTAAATTTCATAGCTTTTCTATTAATTTTGCCCTGAATATCATCCAGTTGTCCCTTTATGATATTCAAATGTTTCTCTGTGCAACATTTTTATATGTGGTTATCTGAAAATCTCACTATAGCTTTTCTATATTTTCTTACAAGACTGTTAATGAAAATATTAAATAAAATTGGTCCCAAGAACAGACATCAGAGATCTCCCTTAAGAAATACTTGTTGTTTTTTGTTTAGCTGTTTCTTTAGCTGTTCTATTATTCTTTTTATTAAACTCTATTGCCTGCTGTTTAACTATGTCACCTGAATGAACCATATCAAGCACTTCACTGAATCCTTGATAAAGTAGATCTACTGCATTTCGTTTGTCTAGAAAGTAATTTATTTTATCAGAGTAATATCACAGCTTTCTTACTGATCTGGAGGAAGGAATAAACACTAAGTTTATGAAAACAGTAGATAAAGTATAAAATTTATCACGTGAGTGGAATAAGACAAAAGTATAAACATCTGGAAAAGGGATTTGTAAATTCTGTGCTTAGAAGAGGGGAGAAACAAAGGAGCTAGCAGTGCTAAGTCAAGCCTGAGATTAAGGTGATGGAAAATTAAAGATGGTATTCCAATGGGGCTTGAAGGTGAGACATGACAATGAATTGTAATGAATAAGATGTTAATTCTGAATTTTCTGTAAACAGACATATCTAAACTTCTGGAAAGATATGGACAAATTGAAGAGAGTTTAAACAGGAGAATTAATAAGATGGAGGCACTAGAAGACTGGGCTGAGAAATAAAAGAAATTAGGTTAATTAAAATAATAAATGTTAATAACTATAAGGTACTCACCCCAAATCATCAGAAGAACTTCATAAAAAAGAGTAGTATGATGGAAGCAAGACAAAGAAATATTTTTGAGATCACAGAAAACTACAAGATTTAAGTCTTTCTGACAAATTTTCTCATAGTGAAGTGAGAAAGTATCTGACTTCTAACATGAGATTCTAGAAAACTGAAGTAAATATGATCAGTTCTTACTAATGGTGAAAAAGAAAATCTAATGTTAGAAATTAATTCTGACTCTTTTCCATTGTCTTGGCATGTTATTAAGTAGCACATTAAAAGGTGAGTAATGCAATTTTTACTATATGCACTTGTAGTGCGTGGGACCTCCTGAACCTGTTCCTGTATCATTCAAGGGAATTAGTGATTCTGTTTTGGGGATTCAGTGAACAGATTTCCTTCTGCCTGGGGCTTCAAGTTCTTGTCATATTCTGATCAAACCTGGTTTGCTTTAGATTGCAGACTATAAAGCCACCTATATTCCACATAATTGTGTACCTGTGTACAATATTTCCTGAAGAGCCGTGAGCTTCAGTTTTTAACCCTCTTCTGTCTAAATGTGTTCTGGAGTCAACACCTGTATGCTCCAAGACTTCCCTGGAAGCTTGATTAAGAATGATTTGGGAAAGACATCTGTCAACCAGTTTTTGCTAACCTAAACCCCCAAACTGACTTGATTTCAGTTCAGATTGATTACCACACTCTACATAACTGCACGTATCTTTTTTTTGTGAAGGTTCCTAGGCTCATGCAAGAGGAAGAATTTAAGACAAACTCCTTTATAGGCATTTTATTTGCTGGCTCAAGAATCTAGTCAACTAATTATTAACACTGATATGACTCTACCTCTATGAACTTACACTTTATGTGTGTAGAATTAATTGCTTCATGTTATTTTTTTAAACATTAAAATAACTACACCTTAGTGTTTCTGGTTAACGTCTGTGTTCTTGCAAATTGAACATAATAGAAAATAATAAAACAATAATTTTAAAAAATTTGTCTATATGATTCACATTATTGGTAAGACATTCAGAATAACAAAAAAATTACCCTACGTGTCTCTAAAATAAAATTACCATATATATGTTAATTAAATACTGTTTCTATCGTGTCATTAAGACTCTGGGCATCTGAAATAATTTATAAGCAGCCTTAATGAAGTGAACGAAACATTCACAAGAACATTGTCTTGTCAGTCAAGAAAAAGGCAGGTATGCCTTTTGGCTACTATTAAGATCAATTTTTGATTCGTACTTCATTTTATTAATTAAAAAAATAATACAAGACTACCAAAAATTATGTAATTAACATTTTTCTGATTTATTTGCCATGAAGAAATTACTCTGATTATGTTGTTAATAATCAGTTGTCTGTTTGGCTGCTTTTTAATTTTTTTCATTAAAGCATAAAGAGCTAGTGCAGTGGGCTATCCTTGAGTGGCTCCCAGATGACAACCAAGGAACTCTCTCACTCCCCTCCTACACAGGACAGGGGGAGAAAATAAGATTGAAAAAGCTTTTAGATTGAGATAAAGACAAGGAGTTTTTTACCAATTACCACAGGCAAAACAGGCTGACTTGGGGAAATTAATTTAATATATTTCCCATTAAAAATAGAATAAGATTATGAGAAACAAAGACAGAACCCAAAGCACCTAATCTCCAACCCTCCTTCATTCCTTGGCTCAGCTTCACTCTTCACCCTTTTCCTCTTTCCTCTGAGCAGTGCAGGAGTATAGTGAATGAGGGCTGCAGTCAATTCATAACACTTCACCTCTGCCACTCCCTTCTCACACTTTCCCCTGATCCAGCATAGATTCCCTCACACAAGATTTAGTCCTTTACAAAATACTCTGATGTGGTCATTCCCATGGGCTGCAGTTATTCTAGAACTACTCCAGCATGGGTCCTTTCTGTGTTAATTCCTTTAGGAATGGATTGCTCCATCACGGTGCCTCACACACTGTAGTTCCCACCAGAAAACCTGTTCCTTTGTCGGCTTCTCTTCGTGAGCCACAGTTTCTGCCAGATAATATGGTCCTGTGTGGGCTGTCCAAGCAAGGGCTGCAACTTCCTTCAGGGAATGTCCACCTGCTCCAGTGGGGAGTCCTCCACAGGCTGCAGTGGGGATATCTTCTCCACCTTGGTCCTCCATGGGGTGAGGGTGGCCAGCTTCTCACCAGTGTCTTCTCCAACGGCTGTAGGGGAATCTCTGCTCCAACACCTGGACGACCTCCTTCCCCTCCTTCTTCACTGACTTTGTTGTCTGCAGGGCTGTTTATCTTACATTTTTCTCAGTCCTTTTCTGGGCTATGTTTGGACTAT
Organism: Rhagologus leucostigma; assembly: GCA_013397725.1. Lineage (NCBI taxonomy): Eukaryota > Metazoa > Chordata > Aves > Passeriformes > Rhagologus > Rhagologus leucostigma. Next base: position 9,304,268 of record VZTD01001045.1, read on the forward strand.
GCTGTGGTTTTTATCCTTTTTTGTTTTACAGAGGCACCACCAGCTTGGCTGATGGGCTCAGATTTGTGCAGCAGCAGGTCCATTTTGGAACTGGCAGTGTCTGTCATGGAGGCAGCCCATGACCTCTTTTCACACAGGTCACTGCTGCAGCCCACCCAAAAAAACCCCTTGGCATGTAAACCCAATACAGCTTTACATACCAACCAAATTATAAAAGTATCTGTAACTGCATTGCAGTATCAACATTTTTTTTTTCTGATGGTCATCAGATCCTTTTTTTTCAAAATCTAATTAATCAGTGAAATTTGGAGATTTCACTCCAAGGCTGATTACTAAGCTCAGACAATGAGTGGCAATCAAATCACAAGGGGTATTACGGCAAGGTTATTATATTTAAAGAGCACTGATGAATATGAAACAAATATGACACTGGGCTTTCATAGTAAATAAAAAGATGGGCATTTTTTATCAAAGGCATTTTACATATTCCAGTGTGGGAGTGTGGCTGCAATGAAATATACGTATTCAATGGACACATGGCAATGAAAAAATCTTCATGGAGTAGGAAAACTAAAATAGGGAATATTTTAATAAATATCCAGAGTTTTGACATATCTGTGATAATAAGTAAAGGATTCAAACATGATGATGCAAAAATGTTTCCTGTAGCTGTACTTTTGGCTACTTAGAAGAGTTTAGGAAACGAAATGTTTCCTGGCCACAAATTTTCAATTTTAGTCTTCGTATCTTCACAGATAAATAATAATACTCTATTTCTCTGCCAAATTTCAGGTTATAAATGCAGAAAGATACAAGGAACAAATTTAATAAATAAACAAACCTACTCATTTTTGCAATTCATTAAAGAGTTCATGCTTTGTGCAGTATATTAACAAGTTTACAGAGTGCAACCTGCCATAGCCTCAATAACTGGGATTTTTTGCTCTTTAACGCTCACTGAGCCACATGTTGAGTGCACTTAACCCAGGGTGAAGTTCTGAGGGAGCTTTAAGTACTTAACCCTTCACTAAGTACTTAATCAGTGCAGAACCACTGCAGCGCCAAGCTGGCACTGCTTTTTCCTTCATCTTCCTTCAAAAAGAAATGCTGGTCTGTCAGCACTCTCAGTGGACTTCTAATCTATATGCTTTAATTATGTGTCTGCTCAGTCTTTTCATCATTGTTCTTGAAGTCTTTTCTCTTTCCTTGTATGATATGGTATGGTGGGACTTCAGTTTGTCTAGGACCTTACACAAAAACTGTTCTCTTTGGCTGTCTTTTAAAAAATAATACATCAATATACTCAAAATGCTTCAGTCTCTTCACCTATGCACCATTGTCCCTCCTTGCTGCCCCTCCTCCTGGTTGCTTCTGAACTTTCCCAGAGCTGAACACTCCCATCCATTTTCTGGGAAAGAAGTGACCTCCCACTCCCATCAGAGTGGACTAGTTCCATAATGCAAACTGTCAGCAAACAAAACAGAAAGTTCTACCATCTATTACAGATGACCGACTCTCCTGGCTTTTATTCTTCTATATCTTTTGTTCTTTGTCCCATTCTCTTACTTCAGAATTTACCCACTTGGCCACATCACTAAGCCTTCTGTCTCTACCCCTCGGAAATATATACTACAATATGCATGACACGCTTAATTTCCTCCATTGAATTCTTGTGGTTTTAGCCCTAGCTTTTATTTCAATGCTTTCTCTCCTTCAAGTCATCCTCATTGCCCTCATCCAGTATCCTTCCCTTGCTATGCAAGAACTAGCTAGTGTCCTCTGAAGAAAAAACAGAGTAATACTGTGTAACCTCACCTTTCCTTTGCTCCTTCACTTGGCTTTTCACTTTCTTTGTTTTCCTGTCACTTAAGCAGTTTCCCTACTTTGCTTTCTCTCTGACAAGCACAAGAGTTCTGTATGTTTTCTATCATTAAGAAATAAATTTGTTAGGCCACAGCACTTGAGAATTTTAACCACATTATATATGTATGAATTCTTTCCATAGTTGATTTGATTTTGTGTTTAGTGTCTCAATAATCTTTGCTGAACACTGAATAATTTTTCACTTTTTAATAGTAAGTGAGAAAGCAGATTGTTTGAAGATGCTGCAGGTTCAGCATCCTAACAAAACCAAGAATGGAACAAGTTACTCCACCTCATCATTTTTTTGTTGTTTTATGCTTATATTAGTGATTTCAGCGGTTCTCAACAAAATGATTGACTTGTAAGAAAATATTAATGTTCTCTATAAATCATTAAAAAAAAAAAAATCTGATTTTCACAACTGTTTTGTCCACTCAGGAATTTTCTAAACTTACAAATCAGACAGAAAGGAGTGAACTTGTCTGGACATAGTATGCCGTTTCAAAATGGTCTAGGCTATCATGTGACGTCTGCTGGCAGATGAAAAACAGTCTTTATGGAAGACCTGTGCTGTCTGAAGCTGCAACTGCAGCACTGGCAAGATATTCAACAGAATCTGAAAGAGCACTAGATGTCTAAGTTTAGACAGCTCAAAGCTTCTTAGCCTTATTTCAAGCTATTTCTTCAGATAAGGTCTTTGGTGTATTACAACAATATGTGTGTGCTAAGAATAGAAGAAACTCACACCAAATTGGAGTTAACTACAAGAAATCTGTGCCTACACTGAAGACTTCTTCTCCAAGCCAGAACAGGCTGAGTGAATTTCTTGAAATTACAGAATAGAAAGGAGAAAAAATATTATCCTGATTAAATTTCACTTCAAGGTGCTCCAAGTCCTTCATCAACATTGCTCTTTATCTGACAGAATGACCCTCTGCCTCAATTTCTTTCCCAAAAGTGATGTCCTTTTGGCTTGTTGGAATCCAAATCTCATCTAGCCTGTGATTCTTCTATGTTTCTGATTACAGTTTTCATTTCCATAATGGGCATCCATTTTGGGATTATATGCTGGATATACGCATTTGCCCACGAAACACATATTGAAATATTCTGCTACTGAGATATTTAATTGTGATTGCTCTAATTCTCTTTCCAGTTTCATGCTGCCAATTTAATTTTTATGACATGTAGTTTGATCATAGATAATAATACTCTATTTGTCACTTACTCTGTGCTGAAGTTAAAATTATCTTCCCATAATTTATTGCCTAGGGATGTTTCCTGGCCAACAATCTTGAGAATTATCAGTAAGGATCTCAACAATTTGGTTTAAATTATTATGCAAGGTAACAATTTTCTTTTCTTGGTGTGTTTCTTTCCCTTCTCGTATTCCATTGCTCTAATTTCCTGTTTTAAAGGCCTGAGGACAGTCTTCATGCCCATTATATATCCAAACTGTTCTGCAAATCCTGCTAAATTCTTGGTTTCAGGAACTACTTGGTTTTAATTAACTTAATCATATTTTGAGTGAGAACTAATGTTTGTTGATATATACATTTTACTCCTTTGAAGTACATCTATGATCTTCTGAATGCCAACGGAATTAAAAGGTATGAAATGCAATGCTATTTACATAGTGATTTTGAATTTGAAATAAAAATTCAGAAAAGAACAATCACAATGCTTCACAGAGCTCCTGCTTTCTTCTCTTTGTTGTCCACACTCTGGCAGTACATCCCCACATCATACATCATTTGTTTCTACCTATTCATTTTTTAATGCAATATAAAATCCCTTTGTCCATGATTATCTATATTTTCAACCCTTGCATTCTTATGTGATTGAGTAAATTGGCTTATTTTTTCATGGGATCTGGATTTTTATGTTTCCCATATTGGTGACTTGCAGTTTGCCTGCAGGCCACTTAAAACTGACTGCTCGATTTATTTCTTCCATCAAACAGGAACTCATCCAACTATCTTTATCACAGACTCAGAAAAAAATTACGTAAGTTTTTTATTCAGTTCTCCAAAATCCAAGACATTGCTCTCTATATATATGTCTAACATATATCTTTAATTTCCTAGTGCTTGTTTTCATGTGTGAGGACTTATTCTGACCGGGAGGTCCTGGTTTGTTATGATTCCTGTAAGAAAGGAACTTGTATTCCATAAAGTATTGTTTATAATGCCATTTCTTAACTTTGTTAACACCAATAATCAATATAGTTATCATATATTATAGTCACAGTTATCAGCTATAGTTATCAGCTATAGTTTAAGTTATAAAGAAAGAGAGGATGATATAGTATTAATCTCTTCAGATGCTGGAAAGCCTAAATTATGGGATGTTGAACAGGCCTTTAATCAAGGTGCTGAGCACTGTGCAGATCTCATCCATGAAAAAGTTACCCCATCTTGGTCTTTCGAGCTCTTACAAGATTTTCTTGAAAGAAAACATAGTTTCTATTGTGAAGCAGAAGAGATGGTCATGTGAGAGTTTGTGGCGACACTTTTACATAAAGACAAGATCATGCAGTTAGTGTAGTTGCCTGTACTGTGTGGGAGCTCCCTACAGGCTGCTGTGTTACCCTGGGTGGGCTACGGCTCTCCTGCAGCCAGGGGTACACACAGCACAGCACAGCACAGCACAGCACAGCACAGCACAGCACAGCACAGCACAGCTGAGGTTCTCCTGNGGAGGTTCTCCTGCATCCAGGGGTACACACAGCACAGCACAGCACAGCTGAGGTTCTCCTGCAGCCAAGAGATACACACAGCACGGCACGGCACAGCACAGCACAGCACAGCACAGCTGAGGTTCTCCTGCAGCCGGGGGTACATACAGCACAGCACAGCACAGCACAGCTGAGGTTCTTCTGCAGCCAGGGGATACACACAGCATAGCACAGTTAAAGTTCTCCTGCAGCTCAGGGATACACACAGCACCGCTGAGGTTCTCCTGAAGCCAGGGGATAAACACAGAACAGCACAGGGCAGGTGTGATGGCACAGTGACATACGTGTAGCGTAGAGCAGCACAGGCATCACCTGCTCAGGCTAATGGTTCACTGAATCATTAACTCCTCAGTATGTGGTGATCAGTTTCATTACAGGCATCCTGCATGTATTCTAGTAAGTTCTTCAGTCATTTACTGCATATAATTCCAATGGCAGTCATTATCAGTAACATACGTATCTTTTGAAGCCATATCTGAATGTTTCTTAATCTACATGTTTCTATTTTACACTAATATAGGTGTGTCTTGAAGAACTGAGGCATCCTATGTATTGCCTTATTATCAAAGTACTAATCGCTTGCGTTCTGAAGGACATCACTTCAACTCTGTACCTACGACAGCTGAGCTTCCTGCATTCTCAGCCTTACAACCATTTGCTTGAAAGGTGTGTAGGTATTGTTGTGAATCACAAAACAGCAAAGCATGGCATCTGTAGAATGATGTTCTTGTTACTCTAAAGTGTGTATTCAGTAGTGCCAGGATTTTTTTCCCTAGTAAATAGCTTTTTTGCCACTTGCTACTGTTTCTGATGCAGTCACTGCCTCGGTTTTTCTGTAAGTGAATTCACAGTGTTATTTACCTTTTTTACCTATTCTGGTGGTATTGAATACAGACTCTAAGGATCTGTCACAAGAGTTGCAGCTTTCAGTTTCAGTACTTTATGTTAAATCATTAGCGAGCAAGAGTGAAAGGTAGACATAAATATGTGATGGCCTCTATAATTGCAGTGAGCACACCCACCCATGCATGAAAGATTGGTATTGTGAAAGGTATTGCTAAAGAAAATAAAGTGCTGTCTTGCAAGATTTTACTAGGTGATAATTATAAAGCATATGACAAGTCAGATTTAGATTCATGTTCCTCTTCATGCTGACTGAAACCTCTTTTTTGGTATATTGATGTATCTTTGTATTGTGCTAGAAGGCCTGAGAAGGTACCACTCGCATTTTAGCAAAAGATGTTTCAGAACTACTTACTCTTTCAGCAAGATGACAGAGGTGTTTAAATGGTTTTATTGCTCATCCTCTTCCTCAAAGGAATCTTAAAAAATGTTATTATCATTATACTGAATTTCACTATGTACTGTACCTCAGCCATTGGCCATTCCATTTAGAAGTTTCTTCCCTGCATTTCCAACAGGATAGGCAGTAAACTTGGTTCCCTTTTTAACTTTAAAAAAAGCAGAAAATCTGCCTTCCTTGAATAAATTAAAAAAAAAGTATAACCCTGAATAATGTGGAAGTATATGAGAACTTATTTTGTCATTTAATTTAGTCTATTACAGAGAGCTAACAGCCTTTGGAGACACAATTTTCTTTGAATCATTCTTTAATGTTTCATTCGGCTAGACATGATCACCATCAGTTTAAGCTTTCTAATCAGTTTAAGAATTCTCTAATCCATAAAAGCTGTTCCAATATTAGGAACAAAACCAAGGTATACCTGTTTGATGATTATTAAATTGTAAATATTTTACCTCAATTTTGTTTCAGTTTTTAAATGAAACGAGCATTAAAGATGACTTAAAAAAAAAAAGGAAGTAAAAATAAAGAGAGAGACAAAATAAGTAATGAATTTCTTCTCTTGACTAAAAACTAAATTGCTGTGGCTGTGTTACTGGTTATGACTAATTAGTTGAAACTTGGCCAAAAAATTCAATAAATGTTTTCTGGTTCTGAAGTTTTCAGTCATTCTTGCAGAAATATCTCTTTAAAAGAAAATTAGTACAATTTTCTAATTGCTCATTACTGTTTCTGTGCTATTCTATAATTTAGCATATTTCACTCATGCAGAGATGCAGAGGAATTAATACCCTGTGACAAGGATTGCCAGAGACCCAACATAAGCATAAGCAAACAGTCCGAACAAACTGCTTATCATGAAGCCTATAGCAGAAAAGTAACTGACCTGCTAAAAGGAACTGGGGTTTGACTGGAAAGTAATTTATCAGCCAAGAAAAGAGCTGTATGTCAGTTTGCTTTCTCTTATAAATAAATATTTTTAACCCTCATTCGGTCCTCGTATGTGGAGATTTACTAAAAGGCCTGCTTAAATCCCATGTAATATATCAGCATTTAAGGGTATATTTTGGACTGAAGTGCAGCCTACTGTTGTTTAAACTGAACAACTGATATTTCCAGCTAGATCGTAAAAAGCATTTTGAAAAAATTTGTAATGAAGTCTTTTCTAAAGAAGTCTTGCTAGCTAGGTCTTGGTACATCTCACATATCTTCATTAAAATAGTGGCCTGTGCATCATGGTAAAACTATGACAACAAGCTAGTGACAGTTGGAAAAGGTTCAGTGATTTGCTGACTCCTTCTGAAGCCACATGTGCAGCCTTGCAGTATTGAAAACTTACCCTGAAGGCTGCCTCAGGGTTGCCTTGAGAAATACACCACAGGCATATACACCAGAGTGTTTAAACAAAGGAAAGCTGAATTACTGTGCTTTGAGAGTCATTTGTCATTGTATAATCATTGATCAATACAGAACTTATGATGGCAAATAATAGTCTCCATTGTCCAAAACAAAAAGGAGTTTGAAACCTGTAACTTGAGATTTTTTTTTTCTCTTCATCATCTTGGGATGTCTCCTTGAGAAATGACACATTTTCAAGAATTCCTGCTGCAGCTGAAAAATGTGATAAACCTCTGAAGATTTAATAAACTAAAAGCAAAGGGAGAAATTATTCATATATGAGGATTTAAAGCACTAAAAGCTCTTACAACAGAGAATTTTTGTTCTTCTAGTATCCAGAAAGAATAGTTTAGGTATTAAATACTCCTTCTTTTCTTCAGGTCAATCTTTTAATTTGGTTATTTTGCCCTGCTTTTGTTCTGAGAATGGAAATATTCCTCCTTAGACATCCTCCTTTGTTTTGGTGCTCCACTCTACAGGTTCCCTGACTCAATTTCAGTGACAGTTTCATGACAACAGTATATGAAGTCCTACCGTAAGGTTGTCTCTTTCTATAACAGAGACTTGGCAGTTCTTCTTGTTAGTGGTCTTCACTAAACATTGGTATGTCCCTGAGCTCAGTGATCACTTGTCTGTCCATTATATGTCTAGCTTTAAATTTTGTTAGTTTAACACAAAAGCAACAAAACAAAACAAGCAAACAAAAAGTTTGCTCCTACCAGTTTTTCTGGAGGTCTTAGTCTAAGAGATGGCTCCAACTTTCACTACAAAGTGAAATTTGAGTTATCATAGAAGAGTGAACAAAAAATTTATAGTGTATTGCACCAGAAGAAAAGTTATTTTTCTCAGCTGAGTCTAGAATATGGCCTTTTGCTTGTTTATCCTTTTTCTTTGCTGTGACAAAGCAAATGTCAGTTCAAAGTCTAATTCCCAAAAAAATACAACAGATTCAAAGTATCTTAAATGAGTTACATTGATACAAACTAACAACACCATGTTCTGTCAAAATAAATTCTCTTTCAAAGTCAGTCTAAAATGGACAACAGTAGTACACTCAGGTCTTATTCCACAACCGTTATCCTGATTAGTTTTGAGACAGATTATGAGATAACAGTTTGATGATCTGAGACCCACAGCCTGCACATAAATTACTGATTGAATTTTAGTATATGACTTCGGAATCTTTCAAATAATGCCAAGGAATTCTATTGAAGTACACCATAAACAATCTCAGTGACCTTATTTGTATCTAGCAATCACGCATAGATAGATACAATTCCAACAGACTCTAATAGCAAGAGAAGTAATAACAGAAGTACACTAGCTATTTTATCTAAAACTATCTTTTCTTGGAGTAAAAGAAATCATGTGATTGTGAGAAAAAAATAATTTCTATTAGTTGATGATATTTCTAATGATAAGATAATCAATTCTGTATTTGGAAAAATAAAAACCAAAACCAAGCAACAAAAACCTTCTGCTATTTACCTCACCCTTTTACCAAAAGATAAGCAGTTGGTAGTTCTCTTGCATGCAGAAAATCCTAAAATTTAAATAGTCCTAACTGTTTTGAAAACAGAATATATTTGGTGATTTAGTTCAGCAACAGAGTTTTAAATAATTAGTCATGAAAGCTGACAGTTATAAGTACTCCAGCAGTGTAGTCCTAATTTTTCAGATATTTCTTCTTTTTCTATGCAGAAATGTTCTCACAGTTGATTTGGAATTTTCTGCATTTGTTATTCATTGCTAGAATTATTTTAAATTACCTGGAGCTACTGCCTGACAAAATAGCAATTGGTAAAAGAAGATTAATCACACACCTCTAGGAGTGATCTGACTATCCACACATTGTGCAGGCTATTGCATTATATGGAAGTTTTAATGCTTCTTAGAACAAGATAAAATAATTGTGCAGGGCAACTAACCACAATTTTTCCTTCTGTATTGAGACAGAGACAATGTCTTGCCACTATGATGCTTGAGTGTTTTGGTATACTGCTTGAAAACAGCAATCTTTGAAAAGATATTAACACACTTTTTTACCCTAAATAAATAAAAAAAAGTAGAAAAGTTAAATTGAGGCATTAGGATGGAGGATGCCAGAATCTGGAAAACATCACTGGGCTCTATCTCTTCAGAAAACACACACAGACACTATGTGTTTCTGAAGTACACTATGTTTTTTAAGTACACTAGAAAGATTGGTGAATGAAATGGTTTGCTCAAAAAAGTAATAAAAGTTTTGAAAGGACTGGAAAAAATTCCATTTAATTAAAAAAGGAATTTTATCTAGACTTTTCAAACATTGGAAAGAAATACAAATACGTGTCACTGCCAATTTTCCTTTCCCAAGTCAATAATTTGGACAGTGATGAAGTCAGAACACTAATATAGATGAGATTACATAGGTCTTGGTTATCAGGAAAAAAAAACCTCTAAAAACAAACCAACAACCATAACTAGAAAAGTGGATTCATACACATAAAAATGTGGGTTTCAGTGGGTGACTGGAGTAGCAAATCTTTTCTTGTTGCTCATGTCATGTTATTCTCCGCTCTGGTGCAGACAGTTCAGGTACAGATGTTGCTTAGTTTCTCTGACCTAAAGTTTTTCATCTTTAAATGTAGGAATACTACTAATTAGCTTACACTTCACATATAATAATGAATGACTGCTTAAGAAGTGCTTTAGGATAATCAAATGAAGGAAATACTATCATTTCCTGTAAATGTAAAGTAATGTAAGTTGTACTGAAAAACTTTCTGTAGCATGACAGTGGTTTAGAAGCCTCTTTGTGCTGCTAAAATAGAAATACATTCTTTGTCTTTGAAAAAGAACAATAAAGCCTTTGGCTCCTTACAATCAATGAAAAGTGATTGATGTAAAAATAAACTTTTAAATTGAAAAAGAGAAAAAAAAAGACATCAACTACAATAAAAAAGAATGTATCTAAAAACAAAATGCACAGTTAAAGAGAAAAACAAATATTTTAACCCAAATATTACAGACAAAACTATGAAAACATAGTGTCAGCATAAACAAGGCAGAATGTGTAATTTTCAGAATACAATTACTTGTTCTTGTACTTCTTTACATAACCAATGGTGCATGCAGTGATAGGATATATAAATGCAAAAACTATTTGTGCTTTGCTATGGCAATTTAAATTGCATTATTTACATATGCACTGAAACAGTGTTTGACAAAGCCATCCCTCCCTGTTGGTAGGTGCCAGTGAATGGCTTGAAACTCTGATTAGAATACTGATGAAAGAGATTTAGAAGATCTGTCTGGAGATGAATATGGTCAGACGACTATTTCAAGTCCTGATCTTTATTCTTAAATGGTTGCTTGGGAGGCTGGAACATTGTTCTATGTTTATCCTATTGTATATCAATAGGAAAATTCAAGAACCACTTTTTCAAAACTCATAAGTCTGATTTCTAGTTTATAAATACAAATTCTAAGCTAGCAATTGTTTCAAGAATCTTCCAGAAATTTAGTGTTTCTGTTTCAGAAGGGCTCTGAGGTGACTATACATAGAAAAGAGAGAAAGACTCTGTTATATGTGCATGATAATTACTGATTCCGGGGTAGTGAGTTCAGGGTGAAGTAACACGTATTTCTGATTTTCCCTCATCAAATAGCTACAAGGCTTGAACAAATGTGGTTATAATTAGCCAGAATTAAAGAGTGAGCAAAATAATACTGATGTATGATGCAAATTATAACCTCTAGAAGTTCCTTTAGTGCAGTTACATTGTTCAAGTCTAAGCAGATACTTTGTTTAATAGCAGCAGTCTTACTGGAAATGAAGAAAACGTGTTCCTTGAACATGAGCTAGCACATCATTTATATACATGTAAAACGCACTGATAGGAAGTAAACTATGCTTCATATAACAATAGAAGTAATAAATAGCTTGTGGGGTAGAGAGATGGAATAACTGTACTTTAACATTTTTAAGAGTGGTACTATTGATCAGAAAAAAGTGGCAGACTTTCCATTTTTAGAAAAGATATGAAAACTGCTGGCTGGAAGTAAGTGGAAATATTCTAAAAACTTTTACATAGTACATCACAGTTTTTGTTTCCAGGGAAACCACTTTCTTTATAACTGCTCCCAACAGCCCCACCATTAGGGAAACAGCTGTCAGGGATGTTGAATATTAAGGAAGGAATCAAGGGTGAGCTGAGAGAATAATAAGAAAAGAATTAAGATCAAAAATGTACATTATATTGGAAATAATATGTAGATATTTACGGAAAGAGGAGGTGTTGAATAACTTTCATCCTAGCTCTCATCTTCAGGAGACTGTATCTGTATGCTGGCTATCTTTGAAGTATGACACACTGTGTACTGCTGTAGAAAAATAAATCATATAAATATTAAAGTAAAATATGGCTCAGCTGGCTGAAAAATATACCAAAGACTTCCCTTAGGCTGTTACAAAAACTGCCACAAACAGTATATTCAATACTGGATGAATTTAAGAATAGCTTCTTTTGGAGGCAATAGCTCATGTCCCTTTTTTTCTTGGGACTGTTATTTTTCATGTATCAATAATGAATGAACAGAAGTAATAAAGGTGATTGAAATTCTTGCCAGTTCCTGGTGATTTTTCGTATCTTCAGAATTCCTCCATACTGACAATTCTACCAAATCACTGAGATCAATCTTACAAGTCAATTTTCCACCAAATGGTATTTTGGAGATGTTATTACACAGCCAAATATTTAATTTTTGTCATTGGTAAGTTATTCTTGAAAATTATTTTTTTCAGCTGTTAAAAACAAAACTTTTGAAAAAAAAAATCAGATTTCTCTTCATGAGAAAAATATAGAAAAAGACATTAAAAAGAGTAGACAGTAGGTGATATAGGATGAAATGAGTTGGGAGCTGTGAAAGGAAACAAAAATGGAGATAGATACACTGTTGTCCTTTTCCATTCTGCTAAAAGTTGACAAAAGCTGAGCTTCTCTCACTCACTTGTTACTGGAGTTGCCCCTTCCTGCTTTGATATCTTTTGTTTGGTTGGTTTTGGTTTTTGTTTTGTTTGGTTGTTTGTGTTTTTGTTTCTATGCTCAGCCTTTTGTGGGAGGGGAAGGTAGGAAGTGTGTATGTGGGTGGGGTTTTTAAGGAAAAAAAGTGGACTACTACAACTGCAATGATTCCATTCATTTAACAACATTGATGCTTTTCCTGGCTTCGTCCTTCTGTCAAGGAATTGATTAAGATTCAGAGTATGTTTTGGAATAATTTGGGGTATGCTGATATGATACTGAATTATATCTGTTAGGTAAAGTTGAGATATTTAAATTAATCTAGACTCTCTTATTATATGAGTCTCTTGTTCAGCATTTATCTATCCTTGAAATATAAGAAGTTATTAATAGACTAAGCATTCAGTATACAGACATAATTTCTATTTTCTTAATTTAATTTAATTTTATTTTATTTTATTTTGTTTGTCTTGAACTAGTTTCTTTAATCAGCTCTTCTGAACAACTCTGAGTAACTACGTTTTTTACCACACAGTGGGACAATTTTGTATTAGGTCTCAAGACAGAAAAAAACCTTGAGGGCAGAGGAGAGATAAAGGAAATATTCCTTCTTCACACAGCTTATGAGAAAATAATAATTATTTGTCAGAATACAAATGCTTAAAGTTTTCATAAGTCCAGAAACATCTGGACATATTGAGAGAGAAAAATCCATCAAAGATTTCTAGAAAGCAAAAGTCATCAACTCTAGCTGAGTTATGTACACTGCATCATAAACTCATGGAGCCTTGAAAAGTGTTCTGGGAAAGTATCAGTGTATGCTTTACTCATATTCATAATTATCTATTCAATAAAAGCTGCACTGAAGAGCTCTTTCTGAACAACACATGCTCTTTTTGTCATGCAAATTTTTATATATTCTTCTATGTCGATGTAAGCTTTCTTATGATAAACTTACCTATGTGCTTCAGACAACATAAAGAAGGAAGTTCTGCTGCAGAGTGTTCATAATGAAAGAGCACAGAATTACACAGGAAACAGGTTTGACATCTGTCCCTTCTGTTCTAGGACCTCATACTCTACACAGAGGTGAGTACACAGGCAGGAAAACATGGTTCTGGAAGGACTGAAACATCCCACTGGTAGAATGAGATTTACGGATGTTGTGATGAGGGATGCATTTTGAAAAAACAATTTTTTTTATCTTATTCAAAGTAATTAGAGTTTTGGGGTTTTTTTTAATTTAATAAATATTATTATTATTGATTTCCTTGAAGAAGATAGATAGGCTTGTGTTTTCAACATTCTTAGGAAGTCTCATATTTTTTCTGTTTACAGAATAGCCTCAAAATTAAAAGCCATTATGCCTAAACATGAAATGAAGTCCTGTCTAGAATACCTCTGAACCGAACTGCTTTTTGAAAAAACCCAGAACATAACAGACTCTAAAGAATAAAATAATCCTCTAATATAACCATCACAACTTTCTTGGAGTTTTTATAACTCATCACACTGAGTATTGAGACAATATCTGAAATTCAACTGTACTGTTGCTCATACTGCTCCAGGTTACTCAGACCTTTACTGAGAAAGTATTTATGCAGACAGAAAACTTTCTTGAGATGAAGAAGTTTAGTGTCTGACACCTTGTACATGAACCTTGAACATAGAAACCCACAAATTATTTCTCAGTGATACCAAAATCAGTTAGAGAGATGGGGGAGAGGTCCAAAGAAATATTTAAGAACAAAACAGCCTGTCATCTACATATCCTAACCTGAGTTGTCAAGTTCCTTCATCAAGTTCCTTTGTCAAGTTCCTTCATCAATCAATGGCATTGCGCTGTCTTCTGTATGGCACAGGATCTTAACAGTGTCCCGGTCATGTAGAAACATGAGTTTCTTAACTGTTATTGTGACTTAAGTCAGGTCATGTTACTTCTGCACTGTCAAATTCAGGTTTCAGAGAAAGACCAGGTTTTTACATAGATGCACTTTATGGGAATATTTTTGTGGTGAATATATGTGATTTATCTCCACTTAAACCTGGATTTAGGACAGGATATACAGCTATGGAATTTAAATGGGAATGTGCATAGAGAAAAAAATAAAATAAATCAAGATCTTGATTTTTGGGTGACAGAAATTACAGCACAAGTCAGAGCATACTATATAAAAATGTATGTTAGATGTAATGGAAGGAATAGAGCTAAATATATTTATCATTTATATATATGTATCTCCACTGTGTTTAATCAAAAATAGTGTATGATAGTATCTGTTACATACAGTTGACTTCACATACTGGAATGAAGGCATAGATAAGTGCCCTTACATGACGCCAGAATAAAAAAAAAATGTAGTTTTGAACTGACTTGCCTGGGAAATAAGAACTGATCAGGATAGTTGAAAAAGTCCTTTACTGGTGCATTAAGGATAACAATCACCATAAACACAGTAATGGTTTAAAGTATATCTCAGACAGCTTTCTCAGGACTGTGAAAAGCTGGGATAAAACCAGCAGTATTCTCTAAATATTGTATGCTGAAGGGAGATTTACAAAGAACTTGATTTATGGTAACCAATTCTTCATGCTTTGAACAAAATAATTTTCAGAATGTCGTAGTATTTTAAAACCGATGGAGTGCCGAAAAGGTTACTTTTTGTAACTGAGCTTATTCAGCCTGGTTTGATCTTTTTCTGAGGTGTCTGAAACCATGTTTCCAGCACCTGTTCATTTGTAGCATGTGATTATGCTGATTCAATCAGTTTCAAGCACATGAAAGTTATTGATAATTCACCAGCTGCTTTTTGAGAACAAATTTAATCTTTTAAAAGAAGGCAGGAAGAGAGAGATCAAACTTCAAGGTCCTTAGCAAACTGCAGAAATGAATCAAGCTGTGGATACCATGAATGTATGGAAGAACAGTTGAATAATCCAAAACTGCAAATAGTATGGTGTTGTTTTACTTATAATATTACAATATTACTAGGAAATCTTTCAACAATAACACAGGAAAATTGAAATTTCCAGTGAGTTATATTCTGTTTGTTTGAGAACTCTTCATTTTTTAAATTACATGATTCAAAACCTACCTGTCTGACCTATTTGGTTGAATTTAGTATATATACTATTAAAAGCAAATTTACATAGTGACAATAGCTGTTCAGAATATCTAGTATCACCCATCTAGGCGTCATCTCTCACCTAGGTAGAACAGCTTAGATTCACAAGAGTAGTGAGTGGCCACCATCTTCTGGCTTCGGATTTACGTTAGTGTCATGATAAGCTGCAAAATATTGTGTCCCAGCAGTCCTTTGTGAGTCACCTTGAGAGGCAATTGCTCTTATCACATACCTCTGGAAGTTCACAAAGAATGTCTGGCAACAAATAAACAATCAAGAATACACATATAATGCTCAATGACATTTTATATTTGGATCTAAGTTTCACAATACTCTGTAATTAGATTACAGTGTAAAAATTTAGCTAAATTGTCGGAAGAAGCAGGTTTTATAAAGTACAGATGAGTTTGTAATCAAACAGATACAAACTAGTAGTCTCTTTCAAATATGCAGGAAGGAAGAGCTGTTTCTTTCTATATGTAATGAGTTTTAAATAACAGCTCATGATTATAAGCCATGCAGTGTAGCAGGTAATAATTAACCTCTCTGAATAAAAGCTCGTGTGGTACTTAAAGATTAAAGAAAGTTCAACGAAACTTATTTTGAAAAAAAATTATACAAAAAGTCTATTTTTAGTGTCCATATCTTCTGAGGTGGCAACTTCTATACATTACTAGGCAGTATAATCTGCTATTTATATGAACTTTCCCTACACTGAGATTTGATTGTTAAAATTCAAGAAGTACTGTATGATCCTATGTCTTCTTTAAATCATCTTATTTTAAAGGGAAATTAGTCAGTAGCCAAACAGCTTGAGTACCTTTTCTGCCTTGCAGCCTTCATACCTGTCCATGTTCAGAGGATGTTATTGGTGGCAGAGATTGCTCATTGCTGAAGGTAGTAACTCCAGCATTCAATAACTTGATGCTTGTATAAGTAAAGTGAAAAGTGAATATCCAAACTAACAGATCCATGTTAAAAAATATCTTTTGTATTTCAAAACTTTTTTTAAATTCAGTGAGTATACAAAAAAAACCCAATTGACACCCCCACAGTATAGATTTTTAGAAGGTGTCCTGAAGAATATTAAATTAATGCTATCAAATGGCCACACCTAGAACAAAATCAAAGATGTTTTCCTCTTGACTTTGTTATTTTAACTTAGTATGTTTCTCTTTGGAGTAACCATTCAATAGGCCATTAGCAAGACATAGTAAAATGAGACATTTGGTAAGGAAGATGAAAAACAAAAAGCGAAACACCACATAATTAGAAATCAGATGTTGAAGTCTGGTCTTCCACATCCATAATGATTTCTTTCATATTGACAGTTAATTTAATCATTTTCTGTTTTCAGTTATATTTAAGATAACAAAGTCCAACTATCTTTTTGTTTAATTAAATAATGAAGATTACTTGAGCTCTGTGTATTGAGTGGTTCCAGGATAAGTCCTAAATTTATAGCCACAATTATTGCCTTTCTGCAGCGTTATCAGAGCTCTAGCTTTGTCCATTTATTTGGCTTTGTCCGTAAGTTTTGTTTCTCCTTATGGCTGAGACCCATGTTTACAAAATTGTGACTGTATTTAATTTAAAAGTTGAGGAACTGAAAAAAGAAAAAAAAAAGGCGATAAAAAAAATCCACCGGACAAAACAATAAACTATTGGAAGAGAAAAATAAAATGAAACTAAAAAGTGACATCTTATGTGTTTTGTATGGAGATCTTGGAATCTGTTATTTCTCTCACTGACATCCATAAACTTTGCTCGTGGGCTACTGACACTCTGTAACTCTATCAAGTCATCACCAAAGCCTGTCAGATTAAATCAGTTTAATCAGGTTAAAACTATTGCCACAGTCAGTTGAAAGTGAAATTAAATAAAATCTGACCATTAATAACAAAGTGTAATAAGATGAAATATCTCTTAATGATTAGTAGAAATCTGATGAAAATAAATTTCTTTTTTTTTGCCTCATGGTGATCAAATAAAACAATTTAGCATTAATATTAATCAGATTTCTGACAAATTATTATAACTCTTTATTAGAGCTAGTTCATTTGATGAATATTTGAGCAATAATATATTTAAAAGGAGACTAAGATGTAAAATAAACTTGTAAAAATTTTCAATGCTTATTTAGTGAGATTATGACTGTTGAAATCTTAGGATAAATATTATTTCTATTGTCTTGAAAGATTATTAAGATGATAAAAAAAAAATTTTTCTTTTAAATAAAAATCCTAAAGATGATGTTCCATGATGGAGTTGAGATCTGAAAGTTCACTGCTCCCAAGAATGGCAATCTCACTTTAAGATCTTGTGTGGTTTTCCCTTTCTTTACAGTGGCTTTGGCACTCACTGGCACAGGTCAGCTCACTCACCAGAAAAAGCCTTCCTAGTCAGAAGTCTACAAATTTTTTTCCAGGTCCCTGGCCTGATCCATACAGATGAAGGTTCAGAGATGCTCCAGAGCCAGTGATTTTGAGAAGTTCCTTTTGATAGTATCAGTTAATGAACTCGTATTATCCAACTTCACTCTAAAATCTTCATGGAGACTTTCAGTCATGCAGCACAAAGGAACAAAACTGGTTCAAATCAACACATAATCCATAATATAATCGATAATCTATAATCTATCTATAATTTATGTGTAAGATTTTTTTTAATTTATCACTTTTTTTACTCTACTTTCTACCCTCCTTAATATCTATGGTTAATGCTTAACAGAAACAAGAGATTTCATGGTCCTGTAAAGCACATATGAGAGATATTCTAATTTGGTAGGAATCCAGGACTTTAAATGAACCTACTTAAGGATGGCAAAAAACTGAAGTCAGTTAAAAAAAGCTAGCACTCAAAAGGATATAAAAAGGGGGAGTTTTTAATAGCATTTGATTTTTTTTTTTTAAATCTGTATGGATGTTTCTTTAGAATTTGGGTCAAAGTATTACCTAAGCCTCAATAAAATTTGGGGGTTGCCGAATATGTTTAGTCTCCTCAGAGCACTCTTCACATTGTTATGTTTGTATCTTATCAACATAAGAAAACACTTTTGTCTAATAATGACGGAGAAAAACCTGGTTTAACACCTCCTTTTCTCATTAAGACTTTTCTTCATTTTCTTCAGAAAATACTTTTTTTCATTTTCTTCAAAGATGTGTATCTTTTCTTAGACAAAGTTTTTTGTTAAAAAAATAAAACTATCTGAAACTTAGCAAAAATATAGGTTGAGTAAAGAGACATGCTTTGTTTTCTATTGAATATTTAGAATTTATTTACTTATAATGTGGTTTCTGTTAAAAACTGTAATTAGATTGTTTTCCTTACATTAATAAGAATTGACATAGTTTAAAATTGGCACTGTGTTTGCTACTTAAAAAACCAAAACTGACCCAAAACAACAGAACTCTACTCAATACTTCCAGTATTTTTTAAACATTCATCTGTATGAAACCCTAAACTGCGCAATCCTGAGCATTGGTCACAGACATATAGTGATGGATTTGCCTTAATCTCTTTAACACTGATAATAATCTCCACCTACCAGAGCAAGATATATCTGCTAAAATCTAAACTATTCTGCTTATTTAAAAAACTTTGTCAAGGTTGGGTCTGCTTTTAACAGAGAATCAAGGAACAACTTTCTGAAAAGAATGACTAGCCTAAGTTAAGGAATATGTGGGAGGCTCATAAGAGGTGATGGGACTTCTTTTCATCATAAGAATCACTGGAGTAAAAAGTATAGGACTGGAAAATAGAATAAAATATATTCTTTATATTGAAGTTTATATCCTTTATTTATGGAATACAAATCAAAAGATGGCCAAGTAGGTCACCCAGCTGCATAAAAGCTGCATATAACTTATCTCTAAACAAATTAACAGGAAAACAATTTAACAAATAAATCAAGAGGATCTGTGAAATATAAATAATGGTTCTTTGACTAAAACAGTCAACTCTTTCAGCACTCCTTGAGACTGACTTCGAGTAGGACCCATGTTCTTCTATTTGTAACCCTGTATAATGCTGCTGGCTCTGCTGACACTTGCCTCTGGTGATCTTTCTGTATAATTATATAAAAGATTCCTCAAGAATATCAGCTTTTCAATGGATTTAGCAGAAAACCTCCTGCTGATAAAGTAATCTTACTTCCCGCAGAGTGAAGAACACTACAGCAGCTGAACAGCAACGGATATGTTGGTCTTCTGGGTATGATTATGTCTGACTCTAATGGGAGAGACAGAGATACTCAGACTAGCTTTAATGAGAAAAGAGCTGGAAGAGCAAGATGATTTTATCACTTTTTTTTTTATCTTTTTCTAAAGAAAATTAACATACTGAGACAGATTTAGAGGTACAATAGTGAGAAAAATCAAGGTGACTAGTTTAGATTTATCCTAATATACCTACTATTAGAAACTGTCTTATCGTGCTTAGCTTTACCTACTAGGCTTTGATTGCTCTCAGAAGATGAGATAATTCTTCAGCCATTTTTCCAAGCGAATCAGCAAGCTCTAAAACACACAGAAAAACCTAGGAAAACTTGTTTGTGTGTTAGATACAGCACCAGAAGCTGAAGAAAAGTAGGGGTTTTGTGGTGAATTTCATTATTGTTTTAATATTCTTAGCTGTTAAGACCACTTCAGTTAAATTGAGATGTAGCCACTACGGTCTAAAAGTTTTGTTGTTTTTCTCAAAAGAGAGGTGAGTGGGAGTATACTCGCTATTCAACTGTCATTGCTTTGTGCTTCACCTTCTTCTGTAAGACCTCAAAATCATTTGAGGGTCTGATGGGTGTGAAATTAATTAGTGTTGTCAATTTTTAAAGTGACACTGAAATGTTTCTCGCATTAGGCATCAGGGGTTTTTTTACATAAGTGACAATTGAATAGATGGTAAATATTTTACAGTTTTTCTAAATGAGAATACTTCAGTTAGATTTACAATCAAGTAGATAAGAATAGTTCACCAAGAACAGGAGAGTTCTACAATGATCATCTACTCCAACTCTCTGACCAGGTCTGACCAATAGTTAAAACATGTTTTAAGGGCATTGCCCAAATGTGTCTCAAACACTGAGAGGCTTGGGGCATCAACCACCTCCCTAGCAAGCCTGTTACAGTTTTCGACCACCCTCTCAATAAAGAAATGTTTCTTATTGTCACATATGAATGTCCCCTGATGCAGTTTTAAACCACTGCCCCACATCCTGTCACCACATACCAGGGAGATCAGCACCTCCCTCTCCACCTCTCCTCCTCAGGGAGCATTGTGCAGAATTTATACAGTACGCTGATCTAATTAGAAGAATGGGATATTGACCAAATGATGGTAAGTCCAACCCTGGTCAAAAAATTAAATAACAGATTATGAAACTGATGGCATTAAGTCAGATCAAAAGATCTTTTTCCTAGCAGCAGGAATAAGTAGACACTGCAGAAGGAAGGATGGAGCAAACATTTATGAAATTTTCTGAATTACTTCACTGCCTTTTATTGTTTATTTTTTTTTTTCCATTTCAGGAAGTATCTTGAATCAGATGTGGTCTGCCTATTTAGTAATGCTTAATAAACTTTTCTTTCACAGATGTGTCTAATAAGACCTTGGACCTATTTAAAATTTTACAGTCTACAACATTCTTTGACAAAGAGTTTCATTATTCTACTACATATTACATGGAGGGGAAAAACCCCAAAAAACCTAAAAGCTCACCTTTTATTCTGAACCTACCTCCCATTAGCTTTATTTGATAGTAGATAGGAAGCAAACAGGAATGATTGATCTCTGTTGAACTGTCTATGGCACTCGTGATTTTGTGGATGTTTATTAAATCCACCACTCCATTTCTTCCATCCAGGTTCCTGTTCTGTTCTGCCTTGTTAAATCATTACTTGTATGTACATGTTTACACATTTTTAATCAGAGGTTTTACTCCTTCCTGAACATTTTCCAATTCTACTGTATCTTTTTGAGGTGCGGGGACTAGGGTTGTATAGCATTTAAAACGTGAGAAACATGAAATTACACAATGGAATAATGACATTTTCTGTTTCATTCTGAATTTCTTTATTATTTTCTGACAACTGATTTCTTTTCACATTTGCTAAGCATTAGAACTGATTGTCACAAAACCAAAATCTTCCTCTGGGTAGTATGGTCAGATCAGTGCCCTTTATTGGTTTCTCCATGTGGATTACTTTACATTTATCAACATTATATTTCATCCACCATTTTTTAACATTGTCATTCATATTCCTACTGACTTCATCAAAGTTTTCAAAGCTGAAGTCTGTCCGCCCAGCACTGAATGACTTCATACTTGGACTTTGTCACTTGACTGTTGATTTCTTTTCTCGGGTTATTTGCAAATGAGTGTAAAAAAATATTCGGCCAACACAAATCTATGATAATCTTAATGCTCTGCAAGAGAAGGCTGATTACTTTTGCCTCCTCTTTCTAATTATTTATTTGTTTGTATATTCAGGTGTAATTTATGTGTGTGCCCAGGTGCTGGCTACTGTGAGAAGATACCAGAAGCTGCTCCCATGTCGGGTAGAGTCAGTTCCAACCTGCTCCAAGACAGTCACACCTTTGGCCAAAGCTGAGCTCAGCAGTGATGTTGCCAGTGCCTCTGTGATAACCTGTTAAAGAAAGAGTAAAAATGCTGTGCAGCAACTGGGAGTGAGAGGAGTGAAAATATATTTCTCTTTATCCTAGCCTGTTTAATTGGCAATAAATTAAATTAATTTCACCGAGTTTGTTTTGCTCATGGAGGTAATTGCTGAGTGATCGCCCTACCTTTATCTCAACACACAAGTGTTTATTCTATTTTATCCACCTGTTCTCTTGAGAAGGAGGAGTGATAGAGAGGCTTTTTGGTCACCTAGCTGTCGGCTATTCCACAATCTGCCACAGAGAGAAATTTTTTGGACCTCCTCTGGCACAACATTTATCATTTCCCAGTCCTAAGCTGCAACAGCAGTTTTGAAGAGAGAAGTTACACTCTACCATTAGTAATTTAGCTATTTCATCCTTGAGTTATCTTAGAACACTTGAGTGAATGCCATGTAGTCCTACCAATTTGTTACTGCTTATTTTGTCTGTCTGCTTCATAACCCCTTTTACAGCCAATTTCAGCCACAGCTGCTGGGTCTCCAATAAAAAAGAGTTCCAGTGAAAGAACCTCCCTGATTTTTCCACAGTGAATACTGATGGAAAAAAAGGCATTTGGCTTCTCTGTGGTGGCTTTGACTTACTTGAAAGATTGTTTTATATCCAGATTGTCATCTGAGTTCTTTGTAAGATTTTGTTGCAAACTTCTTATAGAACATCTGTTTGAAAAAAATGATACAGTACTTATTTTGAAGTTTTTTAATTTTTTGCCCAAACTCTTTTTTGGGATATCTTTGAAGATGTGTGCAAAACCAGCAGATTTTTCATCCTCAAACATTCTTTTGTTAAAATGCAATAGCCATTCATTCAAATTAGCATGCATTCTCCAGTTCTTCATGATAGAGGGCAATATTCCATAGCCGTTTCTGGTTTTGTCCAGTTTCTAACCTCTGGAAAACTAGAACATGCCAGTCTGGAAAGAGCTTTTGTGCTTGCATTGCCACATACCAAGCAGCAGAGGATCAGGCCCATTCTTGCTTACATTTACCATTCATTAGTCACAATTGTTTGGGCTTTTGAGTACAATTTTTTTCTGCCTATATAGTTATATTAGTTCCCTATCCACAAGTCATGCCATTATTAAAATTACTGCCCAAAGCAACTCCTGTAGTAAACAACACATCTGGGATTGCCACTTTGCAGAAAACGAGTCAGTAATTGTGGTGATAAAATGACTGTGAGTTTTCTGCCAATTTTGCTGAATATTGATGAAATAATGATGTATCATCCCATGTGGCAGACAGCAAAAATAAGTCCTGTGATAAAAATGTATTTGCAACCCTGAACTTCTTCTTGTCTTCCCAGATTAATTTAATTTACCAAGACAAAGGAAGTTGGCCATTTTTAATTACTTAGCCCCTCATAGCTAATCTAGCTGAGCATTTCACTAGTCATAGCAGCTGGAGGCCAGTGTATCCTGCACTATCAGAGCACCCACATGGCTTGAGTTCTATGAGTTCTGCTGTTCAGTAATGGAGCACAATGAAATGTTTCACCAGACAGAGATGACTGGAATGAAGCAGTGCTTTGGGAGTATGCCCCCGTCAATGGGAAAGATTCTGAGTTCTATGAAACTGTTATTCCTGGTATACTGAGAGTGCTTGTTTTAGAAAAAAACAGTGATGGCTTCGTGATTTTTTAGTAGGTGGAGAAGCTACTACTTCAGAAGGTAGTAGAAGATCTTACTGATCATTTACCTATACAGCTCTATAGAAATAAGGTAATATTCTGATTTTGACATGCAAACTGATCAATATGTACTACAGACGTCAACGTACAAATGGGGTCTTTAGGTACAATCGTGAAATTTCATTCTAGTGGAGTTTATGCTGACACCAAAGAAGTGTGATCCAATACAAGCCTATATATAGTGTTTGCAATCCAAGATTTTGGCAGCAGTTCAGCTACAGGGGTGACTTCCATGAAAAGAGACCAGAAGTTTTCCCTGTGTTCAATACAGCCAATACCATCCAAGCCAGACAGATAGAGACAAGACAGACCCACTCCTGGCCAAACCTAAGGCCATCAGTCACAGTGGTAGTGCCCCTGGGATGGCCTGTTTAAGAAGGGGAAAACAAATTGCTGTGAAGCAGGAGCCAGAGAGAGGAGTGAGAATATGTGAGAGAAACAGCGTTGCAGATACCAAGATCAGTGAAGAGGGGGGAGGGGTCACTCCAGGCACAGAGATTCCTGTCCAGCCTTCAGAGGATTCCATGCTGGAGCAGGTAGATGCCTGAAAGAGACCATGACCCCATGGGAATGCCATGCTCAAGCAGGCTCCTGCCAGGACTTGTGACCCTGTGGAGAAGAGAAGCCCAGGCTGGAGCAGTTTTAGTGGCAGGACTTGTGACCCCATAGGACCCATGGTGAAGCAATTCATTTCTGAAAGAGTGTGCTCTGTGTAAGGGATTCACACTGGAGCCGTTGATGAAGGTCTGCCACCTGTGTGAGGGACCCCGCAATGGAGCCCAGGAAGATTGTGAGGAGGAAGGAGAGGCAGAGACAACATGAGATGAACTGACCTCAGCCCCCTTTCCCTTCCCCCTGTGCTTTTGAGAAATCATGAGTGGAAGCCAGGAAGAAGAGACGGTGGGGGAAAGGTATTTTAAAATGTGTTTTTATTTCTTCTTATTCTGCTCTGATTTGGTTGGTATCAAATTAAATCAATTTCCCCAATACAAGTCTGCTTCGCCCATGATTGTAATTGGTGAGTGATCTCTCCCTGTCCTTATCTCAACGCTTTCATCATGTTTTCTCTCCGCTTTCCAGCTGACAAGGGGAGTGACAGAGTAACTATAGTGGACATCTGGCATCCAGCCACGTTCAAGCCACCAGAGTCTGCCTTCAGGAGTAGGCCCTTGGTTTCTTTTATTTTCCTATAGATGTGTGTCTGTTTTTACATTGGTACTGGTTTTGGCTGGGATAGAGTTAGTTTTCTCCACAGTAAGTAACACGGGTCTGTGTTTTGGATTTCTGCTGGAAATAGTGTTGATAGCACAGAGATGCTTTGTTATCGCTGAGCAGTGCTTACAAAGAGTCGAGGCCTTTTCTGCTCCTCACCCCAGCTCATCAGTGAGGAGGCTGGGGAGGCACAAGGATTTGGGAGAGGACACAGCTGGGACAACTGAGCCCAACTGACAAAAAGGATATTCCACTCCATCATGCTCAGCAAATAAAGCTGGTGTAAGAAGGAGGAAGGCCAGGATGAATGATGGCATTTGTCTTCCCAAGTAACCATTACATGTGATGGAGCCCTGACTCGGTGACTGAATACCTGCATGCCCTTGGAAAGTAATGAATGAATTCCTTGTTTTGCTTTGCTTCTCTGCATAGCTTTTGCTTTTCCCATTAAACTGCCTTTATCTCAACACACGAATTTTCTGGCTTTTACACTTCCGATCCTCTCCACCATCCCACTGTGGGGGAGTGAGAAGGGGCTCTGTGTCTTAGCTGACAACCAGTGTTAAATGCCTATAACTATTTAAGTTAATGTTACTTTTTTTTTGCTTTTTAAAAATACACATTTTATATAAAAATATGTGTGAAGTTCAAAAGCAGTTGATATACCAGAAAACCCACCCAAACCACCCTAGTTTCTATTATTACATTTATTGTCCCTAACAGTTTTTCCACTTAGCAGAACTGTGTAATATGAAAATTAAACCCTTTAACCTAATCCAGATAAACTGGCATATACTATGCTTGTTTGTAGAAACTGATGACTGAAATCTGGTTTAAAATTATAAGTCTTGTAGCCAGAAGCCAGAAGGAAATTGTTTATGTCAGTAAAATAATTTTTCTGAATAAAATTTTCTTCAAACTTCTTTCTATTCCAGTACTAGACACAATTACAGAATTTCACTGGAGGGAAAAGATCAATATAAAGACTTTCAAATCTGGATTAAATGTGTTAGTCCTACTTTTCTGTGCCTCCTTAAGACATTTCTCTTTGAAGGTATTTAGAATGATTACAACTCCACCATAAACTTGGTTTTATACACTATTGTACTACTTGTTATATACTTCTGCAGTGTGTGTGAAATATTACAAAATGAAAGATTAATTTTATGTTGATTTATTGCAAACATAAATGACTACGAAATAAGCAAGGTTAAAGAGGTTTCAAATCACAAATTGTGGACTAAGATACAGTTTTTCCAAGTATGTTTCTTCCATGTAATAATTAATAGAGTGAACTTTGCCATCGAACTTTATTAACTTGCACTCTTGTAAATTCATATGAAAACCATTCTTCAAATTCCTTTGATGGTGATTCGTTGAATGATCCTAAATCACTCATCTGCAGCACAGTGGTATTAATGTTCATGGACCTCTCTTATTTGCATTAAGTAATATACAGAGTGTGATTTCTGATATGCATACTATTAGAAAATCTCAAAAGAATATGTAGAAAAGGTAGAAAGTTCATAAAACTTAAAAGCTTTTTTTTCCCTTAACATTTTTTACTGATTTCCAAGAGAAGAATGCTAATATACTCTTCTTTGAAAATGCATGAAAATAATAAAATCTGTGTACATCTAGACAACAAGACTTACATTTCAATCTTTGTAACTATTATATTATTCTCTACAGAGGAGAATATGTCTCCTGAATCCTATTATTCTCTTTAAAAAGCATGAGATTATTTGATTGCTTAGGTGAAATATTGGTATTTGATGTTTAAACAAGTATAGACATAAACCAGCGGTCTTTCTAAATTCAGTCATCTGTCAATGATTTGATTAGATAATTTAATGGTTGTCTTTGTAATATACAAATATACAAATATTTGTTATTTGTAGAAAGAAAGTACTTAGTAATGTACTTCAAATAATTATGAAATTATGTAAGCTCTCCACAATTTCAATTTATTTTTTGACTCTTTTAAAAATACTGTATTGCAGTCACATTATAATACTTCATAGAAATCGAGAACACCAAGGACAATGTGAGGAGTCGTTAGTACCCTAGAAGACTGCTCAGGACTCACTCAGACTTCTACAAGCCAAGGAAATGGATAAGCAGGAACACAGGAACACCATAAAGATCTGCAAAACAAAATGCAAGATGCTGCCCTGGGAAGGAGTACCCCCATGCACCAGTACTGGCTGGGGACTCATCAACTGGAAAGCTGCCTCCTGAGCTGTGTTAGGCAGAGCACTGATGACAGACCAAAAAAAGGTGACCTTTCCCCTCTGCTTACCACTGGTGTGACACATCTAGAAATGTGTCCATTTCTGGGCTCTCCAGTACAAAATATATATGTATTCGCTGGAGCTAGTCAACCAATGACCAGAAAGATGATTAAAGGACTGGAGCACATGTCAAAGCTCAGAGTGGTGTGTGTGTGTTCAGCCTGAAGAAGAGGTACAGGGTTCTTTTCACAGTGTGGATAAATAATTGATGGAAGAAATAAAGAACACAGAGGAACTCATGTCAGACTCATGTCAGTGGTGATCTAGGAAAACAGAGGAAGAAAAGGCCACAACTCAAAATACGGGAAATTCCACTTAAACGTAAGGGCAAAAAAATCCCCAACACTGTAATTGTGATCAACCACTGGAACAGGTTGCCCTGAGATACTGCAGAATCTCCAGCCTTGCAGGTATTTAAAACATGACTGGACACACAAAAAATATCATTACTCCTTTATTTACCTGCCAGAGCTCAAGTCATTTAGTGTACTGCTTTCTAATAAAATATGACATATATCAAAATGATTGTACTTCCTTTGTCTCCTTTCAACATTTCCAGTGTTGCCTCTTACACACCCTAAACCAAAATGAAGTGTAACAGAAATAAAAAGACTGTCTCCTTTCTTTTCTTTTTTGTCTTTTTCTTCCCCTCCTGTTCTTCATGCATTAGATGCGTAATTTTCAGTTTCCATATACCCAAACTATCAAATCTAGGAAAGTTGTAGAATGAAAGATTAGCAGTGAAACTCTATTACTTGTGTAAGGAATGGAACAAGTCTTCATTCCTATACAAAATTCTACAAACAAAAAAAATTAGCAGTGTGTCACTATCAGACATAGTATTGATTTACAGAAGAGGTGATTGACTGAAACCTGACCACTGGCTATGTGGACAGTGCCAGATTTCTGTCCAGAAAACAGATGTAAATGGCAAGTGAATGACCATGATCCTTAACTAAACAAAAATTATCAGAGTTGATTGCCTCGAGAAAACCTTTACTTTAGTCATAAACTATTCACAAACTCAGTTTGGTGCTTTTTAATAAAATCCTCTCTATTTTTTAAATTTTATCTTTTTGCCATCACCAGCTTTGGTGGGAAGCAGTACAAGTACTGTACTATGAAAAATAAGAAAAAAAGGAGAAACAGCTGTTTTTCAGATGAGTTGTGAATGGGATTCCAACCAAAACCGTGGGAAACAACAAATATTGAGTAAGGAAGAAGAAAATTTCACTGGATGCTAAATCTTCTGTGTGCTTCTAAAGCTTTTATGAAAAAGGCTTCATGCTTTAAGAAGCCTGTATGAAAAGGCTGTTCCTCTCATCAGCAAGGAATCACTCAGCTCTACTTCTCATACCACAAACTTCTCATACCTCATACACACTTCCATGAATCCATCTCAACTGAAAGTTTAGGCATTTGGAAACCATTTTCCCATGGGCCTGCAGTTCTGTGTTGAAACACAGTGACATTTCACCCACAGAGGAGTTCTTGGCATTTCAGACTACCTTATATGTGGAGGGAAGACTGATTGGAACAAATTTGTCAGTGTCTGAAGATCTTTTGGTCTTTTTTAATTGCAGATAGCAGATGGCATCGAGTTATAAAGAGAAGTAAGCATATTAATGTCAAATCACAATGGAGTTAGTTATAAGAAATTCAAGGGTATAAGATGGCTACTTCAGAGGTAAAGGAGATTTCAGTAGAAGAGTCACAGATTTATTGTATTACGCAGTTTTCTTTGGGGTGAAATAATCCAAAATCTGGTCTAATTCTTGTTCTGTAAATATCAGTGACAAAATTAACTGAAGTGACCCATCTCAGTAGGCAGAACCTTTCATGGGCACAGGAGTCAGGTATGCTGGATGTCTCATTGTTCTAGTGCTGACCTATTCCGATCTAACAGAATGAGATGCATACTGTCAGAGGTTTTCTCCCTGAAGAAAAAAGAAAGCTTGAACCTTTTTACTGCATCAAATTTCTTTGGATTCTTTTTCCACATATCTTGAGGAGAGAAAAAGAAGAATAAGGAGGAGGTAGTAATTGGTCATTTAATGAGCCGTATGGTCTTGTGATATCTGTAGTTAAATGTCTCATATGGAGAGAAGACAGAATTTAATACAAGTGTAGGCATTTTGAAGTCCTTCCCGTATCTTTCACTCAGCTACCCATGTAGATTCATGTCTGTTTCTGGAGTTCTTTATTACCTTTTCTGTGCAATTAAGAATTTTTTTCATTCAATACACATTTTATTTCTTTATGAGCCAGAATCCACTTGCCCTTCCTCTTTGGAGTGGTTGAGCTCTGGTCAGTGGAGGCTTGACTTAGAATTCAATGCAGACTGACTCAGGTTCTTGTCTGTGATACTTATGCTTTATTCTCATTTAATATGTTGATTGCAAATTTCTTTTTTACAATCTCCCATATTTCTCCACTTCAATAGCACAAATTTCAGTTGCTTTCCTATTTCATCACTCTGTGCTTCAAGCAAAAGTAAGGCAAAATCAACAACTGTGACCAGTAAATAGATTTTTAACCTATCATAAGAAAAGTACATGTAGTTATTCCTCAAACTGACAGAGGTGCTTTCTTATGAAGCGCATCTTTTGAAAAGAAACAGTGGATCTTTGAAAGTAACCCTTTGATCAAATTCAGTAATGCTGTTTTGCGTTATAGTTTACTGTTGTTAATTTTAATAAATAAATATTTCTGTCTCCCTTTTTTTTTAAATCCTGGTAGGCTAATCCTGGATTTTAATACCAGGATTGTCTACCAATTCTGACATTGCCCTTTATGCAAATAAAATCAATCATGGTATTAAAGTAGCTTACAATCATGAAGCAAATTTGAGTGAGATGTGATTTTTTTACAATTATATTTGGCCAGGAATATACAGAAAAAAAATACTTTAATATGTTTTTTATTTACTTGGTGATATGTCTCCAAAGCTTCTTTGACTGAAAGAAAGAAAGTACTTCTTTTGGGAAGAAGTGAAAATGTATTTATTAGCGCT
Source organism: Rhagologus leucostigma (assembly GCA_013397725.1). Lineage (NCBI taxonomy): Eukaryota > Metazoa > Chordata > Aves > Passeriformes > Rhagologus > Rhagologus leucostigma. Next base: position 9,334,583 of record VZTD01001045.1, read on the forward strand.
CTGACTAAAAACATTTCATAAAATAGTAAAACCTGTTGGAAATAGATCCAGTGGAATTCATGCATTTTGGAAGAAAGATAAAGGGAAAAAAAGATATGGCAGACATGATACTGAGTAAAGTCTGGTACTCTGAGACTTTTACTTATCCTACTGTGATGGTTTTGTCTGGGCCAGAGTCAACTGTCTTCACAGTAGCTGGTATGGGGCTGAGTTCTGGAATTGTGCTGAACACAGGGTTGATAATAGAGAGATGTTTGTGTTACTGCTGAGCAGGGCTTACACAGAGCCAAGGCCCTTTTTGCCTTTCATGCGGCCACACTGGTGAGGAAGCTGGGGGTGCATGGGAGGTTGGGAGGAGACACAGTCTGGACAGGTGACACCGAGTGACCAAAGAGATATTTCAGACCATATGACGTCATGCTCAGCATATAAAGTTGAGGGAAGAAGGAGGGAGGGGAGACAATTTGGAGTGATGTGTTTGTCTTCCCAAGTCCGTGTTACATGTGATGGGGCCCTGCTTTCCTGGGGATGGCTGAACACCTCCCTGCCCATGAGAAGCGATTAATTAATTCCTTGGTTTTCTCATCTTTTGTTTGCGGCTTTTGCCTTCCCTATTTAAGTGTCTTTATCTCAACCCACGTGTTTTTCCAGCTTTTACCAGTCCAGTTCTCTCCCTGATCCTACTGGTGAGGGATAGAGCAAGTGGCTGTGTGGTCTTGGGTTGCTGGCTGGGCTTATACCAAAACACCTACGCTATCTTTTACTAGACACTGTTACTACATCTAAGATAAAACTAGTCTGATCACTAGTTCAGTGATCAGTTCAAAACCTGCAGCAGTTTTCAGCCCATTGTATTTTCAGTGTAAGCATACTGAAAGGTGGGAGGTATAACAGCCTCAGTCATTCACTTTTAATCCACTGCTGGAAATTTTATGGAGCCCTCAGGAAAATCCTCAAGCAGGAACTCAGGCAAGCAATGAAGGACAGAAATATCCAGTTACCATGAAAAGAACATTTTTCATAAAAACATGCTGCATTCTATATCTCTCCATCCTTGAATGAGATCAGCAAAATAGCTTAGTTGATGAGCCTGGGAATTGTAGTTCATAGCTCCACTTTGTTCTGAAAAATCATGGTTTCAATAAAACACTGTTTTTATGACGCATCACGAGTTCCTCTACCTATTGTCTTCTGAAAATTCCTTCATATTCCAGAAATGTAATGACCTTGATATTTTCCCCATACACTTTATAAATGTCACTTCTGCTAAGTTAATTCTCTTTAAAAAAAAAATTACTTGTGCATCTGCTTGAAAGAAAAGTGCCTAAACCTTCAATAAAAATAGAAAAAATTGAAAATTGGTTGGCAGAGTCATTGTAACCTAGAGGATGTTTCCACTCACCCTTGAGTAGAAAACTGGAGGCTGGCCATCTGTATTTCTCTTTACATCATCTGTACAGGTTAGTTCTCCAGTGAAGTTTAGACTCTCAAACATATGTAAATATCTATATATAAAACCTTAAGTGTAGTAATCCTAATCTCAAAAATGATCCCACCCTTGAGACTTGTTTCTTTTACTCAGATAAAGCCAGCTAGTAACATTTGAAATGTCCTTGCATATCATAGGCATCTGCATTGAACTCAGATGACGAAGAGATATTTTCAGTCTTCAGCAGCAAGAAGACCAGAGCACTAAACTGAATTCTTCTATTTAGGAAAATTACTCATGCCCAGTATGTTTACTTATTATGAAACTTTTATTTTATCTCATAAATGAAAAATTCAAATGCAAAAGAATCCTAGTGTAGCTGCTGCTTAACACAATGAATATCCTTCTTTGTTCAATTTATCTCAGTCATTCCTGCTTAGGATATTCTTCAGGATAGACACGTCCTTGCATTACAGTTCAAGTACTGCTAACTTATGGAATGGCAGCCTTGAACAGTAGAGGAAAACAGAAGGAATATTGGATAGTTACGATGTTTGGGTGAAAGCTAAAGGATGAAGCTACTAATTTGATATCAAGCACAGTGAGAGATTATTATAATGTGGATTATCTTTTTTTACCTTTGGTCAGCCTGTGGAATGGTGGGGAAAATAAATGGGAAAAAGCTCTCTCTTCCGCTTCTGAGGGCCATACACTTTTTGTACAAACTCTCATGGGTCCAGAAAGTGAAATTTGCAATGTGCCCCCTGAAAAGTTCACATACTATTATGCAAAATGTATGGCATTTATTCCTGATTATACATATTAAGAAATCATAATGTCTAAGTGATTTCAGTCTTGAATTATATTCAGAGATATAATATAAAAGAAGAAAATTCTTCCAGGAAATTCTAAACCCCTGTGGTGTGGGATCAAAATTATCCGTGGCATTATAAGAAAAATCCTCACAGTCTTAATTTTCCAAGAACTAAGGGGGTTTTTTTCCCTTCTCCCTCACCCCCTTTTTTCTTTGTTTTTTGCTTTATTTGTTAGTTGATGCTTCTTAACCTTGATCAGTTTGAAAAAGAATTTAATAGTTTGGTATATTTGTTCAGTGGACTCTTTTATAGATCTTTTATAGTCAGCAATTCTGTGAGACCTCACCAAGAAGAAAAGAGCAAAGAAATATAAGGTCTTATAATTAGCAATGTATAAAAGAAATTATAATGAGTGTACATAAGGTGAGAATGCAAATCTTCCTTACGTCTTTGTAGATTAAGGTGTTGGGAATCAGTAGTTAATCCCTGGAGATTTTACTAATGAGCCAACAGGACTATAACAATTCAGCAGATATTTAATAAATACTTAAAATATGTTTATACATCTGTTGCTTTCTCTTTCGTGAGTTGTAATTAAAACAGCAATTGAATCTCTCTTGGGTAGCATTGTTTTGAAGGCAACACTTGCAGTGAGAAAGACAGAAGAGAATGAATTGCTGGGTTTAGAAGATTTGCTCTCTAGGTAGATCTCACACTGTCTTTGCTGTATTTTGGAGAGTTTTATTCTTTCTTGCCTCAGTTACTTTGGCATAATTATTTTAAACAACCTGCTGTCACTAATTTGTAAGTCATTAGTCATGGATTTTTTTTTCTAGCCATTTTATTTTTTCTATTTTTTAAAAACATAAACAAAACAGTCTAGAATCATCCAAACAGAATGTTTCACCAAGAGTTAAATAGCTACAGAAAAGTAAAATATATCAGTGCCACATAATGAAAAACAGCTACTCCTTTAATACCTAAAGAATGGAAAACTGAAAAGTTTAATCATGAACTTGATCTTCAAGACTTAATGCAATGCTTATATTTGTAGTTCTCCTAGCACTTTTAAAGCAAGAGCTTCAGCAAAAGAATGTGTTTTACCAGAGGACCTTTTGGTCAATGGTTATTTCTTACCACATTGCAGTTCTTTAAAGAGCTTCTATATTCTATGTATCAAGAATTGTCAATATAGAAATTGATATTTGGAACTGCATGAATATTATCTCCTCAGCTACTGTCTCTGCAAAATTGACCTCAGTTTGATTCAGAACACACAATTTGAAATTATCATCCAAAAAAGTGTCTCAAATATAACATCAGCTGACAATTATATTTGAACCAGAAAATCCATTAGACCAGAAATCTCTCTTTTAGCATTTGCCACAATAATAGACATAAAAGTGCTTCCTTCTACATATCTCTAACCAAGAACTTCATGTGTTATTTCTTTCAAGAATACTCCAATTTAAAGTTAGCAACTTTAGTGATACTAAATTTTACCTAGAAATCTTTTTGGTTTTGTTTTTCTTTTGTTTTGTTTAATATCTAGCCTGTCATTCTGCACAGCTACCATTCTCTTGCAAGTAGATGTGAATTTGCTCTGCCACTGAGGAGCAGAAACGTTTTTTCAGCAGTGGTGCTGTCACAAAATCATCTGGACTCACTGCAACTTCTATTTTAATCCTTTTCCTTACAAAAGTATCTGACCATCATAATTTTTACCTCAAGGTCTGAGCTGAAGGAAAAAATAATTTAGGACATATTTACTGGGGAAAGATCCCTTCTTTACCTTTTTCACATATTTGTGGGGCCTTTAGGTTATTTTATTTTCACCCTTGGAGTATTTATATATCCTGACTGGAAGTTAAAAAGTTTGGTTGTCAATTATCTACTCCACCAAGAAATTGGTATTCAGAATTTAGCATTTGTATGGGAATATGTATTTCATAATCTTATAATTATGAAATGGCTGAAAGGGATTTTCTTCGAAGGGATTTTCTTCCAAGGTTCCAGAAACATTTGCTTTAGGAAGGAAGCCAAGCATGAACAGAAATAAACTTTAAGAAGTTTGTTTTATTGAGTCCAAAAAAAGTTTAATAAGAAAGGAGGTCTATTATGTAGCAAATTTGAATTTAGATTTTATGACTATTGAAAGCTGTCACTTTACAAAGAAATGTAAATTTCATTCCCAGGAAAGAACTAACTTCTACATTTAACCTTTATTTTTAATGAGAACCCATTTCCCATAAATAGCAACAATTATCTCTCAATAACTGTCTTCCATCTCGATTCTGAAAACGACAGCAGATTTTATGTGCATACCATATCTATATATATATTATTTAGGCATAATTCATGCTAAAATGTTTCAGTTCCAATAAATCTGAAATGTAGGTTAAAATACAACTTTAATCTGAAAACTGACTGCACAGATTGATGGTTAAATTGACTAACAGTTGAACAAAATGACAGGGGATTTATCATAATAAATGCACATAAAGGATCCAAAATAATGATAATGCAGCATAATGAGACAGAGAAAAAAAGGATTATGATGGAGAAGGACATAATAGGCCATGTATTTAGTCTCAATTTCTCTGTTCTCCTCAGCCTCTCATGCAAGGAAAACTGAACTTACACTGTAAACCATCCAACTTATAACATTTTTGTTTGCTGTTTAAGCATCTGAAGCATAGTCTGCATATACGTGCAACAAATCTGCATAAACTCACCCATCAACACATACCCTATAATGTAATAAGGACTTTCCTTCATGTCTCTTCAAGACTTTTCCATTTACCGGGACAGTGAAATTGATAGTATGTACCTGTCTATTTGCTGTTCATGCAATGAAGTAATGCTTTTTCCTCTGCAATGAAGTGTTCATTACTTCAGAAAGGAGCATCAAGAGCTTTCATGAGATCCCTACTGGAACCAGTTGTTCCCTCTCCACATGTTATGAACAGCTGTCTAATTTGGAGTCTGGTTTCAAAAAGTTCAAATAATGTGCAGTAATGAGGAAAAAATTGTAGTAACTTTTGCTATGCTGTATGATGTTGGTAATGAATAATTTATTATTTTCTTCACAGTTCTTGATTTTCAGTGTACTGTTGTTCATTGCTCTTTCTGCACTTTGCCAAACTTGTACTATATTCTGATCTTACAGTATTTTCACATGGATCCAGGCCCCTTATTTACACTTGCGAAAAGTCCCTCTTCAGTTTCCTTGCAGGCTCCCTTTAGGTACTGGAAGTCTGCAATTAGGTCACCTCAAAGACTTTTTGTACATCATTTTTCATGACTTTTAAGATCATTACTTTTTCCAATTTTTCTGCTACATCTAGGAAAGTGCTGTCATGCTTTTCTGTGCATGATTTACACATCAAAAAATTATTTAGATTTTCTGTATTTTTTCTTTTGTCACATTTTTATTTTGTTTTATTGCTTAATCAGAATTATCTTCATTCTTTCCTATCTGATTTTAGCACTCGTATTTTACTTAAGGAATAAACTCATTTCATAAAATCATTAAGCTAGCTTTCTAATGTAAAGGTTTTTCAATCATTCTGTCCTCTAATACATTTAAATGTATCTGTTTCTTTCATTACGTTTTAACCTGATTGTTTTCTGGTTTTTTTGTGGGTTTGTTTTCGATTTTGGGGGTTTTTTCCCAGCTATATTCAACAGAAGATCTAAAATACAAACTACGATCCTGTGTTATATCAGTTGAGGAAACAGATATAGTGGGAGTTCATATCTTGTCTGACATGAGTTTGAAATTAAGATGTCTAGATGTAGATGCTTACATATGGAAATCTTCATATATTCTAAACGGATTGTCATAGCCCAAGGAAACATACTCCATACATTAAATTATACATGAAAAACAATACACTTATTCGCATGTTAGATACCTAAAGTACAGGCAACAACCTCACTTGATATCCTTATCTTGAACTGAATCCTGTCTCTGAGAATCCACACTTATAAGTGTTGAAGCCAAATGAAATTTCACTGCTGCTCAAAATTGACTACAAGACAAAATCCATTCAGAAAGAAGATTGAATTAATTTTATGCTCCAAGAGTGCTGCTGATAACTTCCTGACATGGGTGACCAAGGAGCAAAAAATACAAAATGCTCTGCTGGACTTGATACTTACAAACAAAGAAGAACTGGCCTTAGATATTAATCTGGGAGCAGTCTTGGCTGCAGTGACTGTGAGATAGTGGATTTCAGGGGTAAAAATAGCAAATTGAAGGATCACAGCCTTGGATTTAAGGGAGAGTAATTTTCCCCATTCAGGACTCTGCTTCCAATAATTCCTTGGGAGATGATCCGGGAAAGCTGTCTGATTTTCAAGAATCACCTACTCCAAACTATAGCATCCAAGCTCTACTTCCTACCCAGCATCACAAGGAGACAAGGAATGGAGGTTATGGTCAATGCATCATTCATGGCTTCTCCACTGCTCAGGGAGAGGAGTCGTTCCCCTGCCGCACCATTGGGTCCCTTCCATGGGACACAGTTCTCTGTGAACTTCTCCAACGTGAGAACAACAGTGCCCTGCAAACTGCTGCAATGTGAGTCCGTCCCATGGGCAACAGTACCCCTCACACTGCTGCAGTGTGGGTCACTGTTCCACAGGGTGCAGTCCTCCAAGGACAGGCTGCTCCAGAGGCGAGGTCCTCTCTCTGTGGGCCTCCCGTGGGGTCAGATCCTCCTATCAGACATTCATCTGCTCTGGCATGGGGCTCCTCCATGGGCTGTAGGTAGATCTCTGGATCCCCGTAGATCTCCATGGGCTGCAGGGGCACAGCTGCTTCACCATGGTCTTCATCACGGGCTGCAGAGGAATCCCATCTCCGGTGCCTGGAGAACCTCCTCCTCCTTCTTCTCCACTGACCTTGGTGTGTGCATACGTGTTCCTCTCACAAGTTCTCACTCCGCTCTTCTTTGGCCACAATTACCACAGTGAAATAACTTTTTTTTCTTTCTTCTTAAATATGTTAGCATCATCACTAACTGGCCCAGCCTTCACCAGTGGCATGTCCATCTTTGGACCCACCAGGGATTCTCTCTGCCAGACATGGAGGAAGCTTCCAGCAGCTTCTCACAGAAGCCACCCCTGTAAGCCCCCACTGGTACCAAAAACCAGGCCATGCAGACCCAGTACAGATTCTATGAAGTAGCAAGCTTATCAGAGTGGGAAGGTGCAGTGTTGTTGATCCTGACTTCAGCAAGGCTTTGCACAGTGTCTTTCATATCATTCTCATAGATTAACAGATGAAATATGGATTAAATAAGTGATTGTTTTCAATGTACACTTCTTTTGTTATGTTGTAAAATATTTGGGGCAAAAATGCTTTTTACTTTTTATCTTCATGATGTACTAGTTTCTCCTGAGGGGTCTCTAAGTACATCAGTTACAGCAAAATTATGTATGAAATTTGCCATGAGTGACAAATACTCTAAATGACAGTCAACATATGTATTTTCTGTCATCCAGACTCTACTAATCTGATGTAGCACCTTCAACAGAAATCAAAAAAAAACCCCAAATTATGCTGAAACTTAATATTGTTGCCATGTTCCTTCTATTCTCATATATATGTCTCAATTTTTTTTCTACCTGCATGATGATTTTTCCCTCAGATTTTTATTAGTTTTAATATTAATTTAATTGTTAACATTGTCATGTTACCTCCCGTAGGCCTTTTAATAGTTTCTGTTACATGAAGAGAATATTTTTCATGGTATTTAATGATTCTAAGTTCTAGACCTATTAAGGAAACTAATCCCATGCAAGGAGATGAGCCTATTTTGTTTTGGGCAAATGCCAAACTCTTTCAGTGATAGACTGTTATATCAGACTTCTCAGCAAGAAAGAAGCAAAGAAATCAGTGTGTGTCTGAATCTGAGATGAAAATTAGCTATTTTGAAAAATGAATCTCTGATAAATACAACAAGGATTTATGACTAAAATTGGAGCCAGCACAGATGGTATTTGATGGCATTATCTCAAGGGGAAAAATATTATTTTTTTAATGTTAAAAAATCAGCTGTGTAGGTTTGGGATTATTTGGCAGAATATAATACTCCTCGATGTATCCAATCAGTACATCTGCAAACTGACAGTTAGATCCTGTTGGCAATCTGGAAGATATTTCAAGCATGTACTGTCTTTTCGGAACAATTATGGTTGCTTTTCTTAACAAAGCAGGTTAAAGAGCTGTGTGTAAATACTGAAAGGCAGCAGTTTCTGATTTCAAGCAAGTTATTTAAATCCTGGGTCTGAAAGCTTCTGTGTCAATTTTCATGTATGTATGATTATAAGGGGGGTGAGGAGAGGAAAAACCCAACAACCTTGATTTCACAAATGCTGGTTACAATAATATGATCTGTTTCATTCACTCTCATTCCTCCTCATCCTTTGCTGTCTTTCTTTCCAGTAAGAGTCTTTGCAGAGCATTCTTTCATTGTGCAATTTTAAGGTATCCTGGTTACTCAGGATATCTACACTTATTTCACTGGATAGAATGAGCACTTTGAAGCAAAACTCAAAATACTATTTTTTGTTTGTTTTAAAAATTTTCAAATTAACAGCAGAGCATTAAAAATATAAAGAAATTTTTTATTTGTAGTATTTACAAGTGATTTAAAATTTCAAATGGAAAATGCAGAGCCTGAAGACTGAGGAAAGGAAGGGCTTGAATGAATTTAGGAGGGGAAAAGTTCATTTTCAAAGGATATAATTAATTGGTTGCCTTGGGACTGAAACTAATTAGGAAAGGAATAAGAGCAGAAAGACTTTTTTTTTGTGTGTGTATGTAATATTTGGTCTGATGCTCATGTAGTTTTTCTGTGTATTTCTAGAACCGAGTGTTCAAAGAAATTGCAGAATATTTTGTGTGCTTTTGCTCTATTTTGACCCAGACACTGTTGTATACCATCAGCTTTTTTACCATATCTCTTGGGCAAAGCATCATAGCATGATAAAACTATTCAAACTAAAGAAATACATCAGGAACTAACATCTCTGGCATCAATTCAATGAACAGATATAGCTACCTCAAGAAACTAGGCTTTCATCTTGGATTTAAAAACTAAACCTGAAAAAACTTCACAACAAAGGCATTCCAAAGAGATTACATATAACTAATAAAATGTCTTACTTCTACAGTTCACAAAACATCACTGGGAAAAAAAAAACCATCACATTTTCCTGCAATGATCACAGGTTCAATATATATGGTTAACACAAAATGAAAATGATAAAAGTATCATTCTTCAATTTACTTTGAGTCACATATAATATGCAAGGCACACCTGATAATTAGGTTTTAATTGTTCTAAAAAGTCATATAGAGAATAATTTCACCACTAAAGATGCAATTAAAAAAAAATCAAGCCTCTCTAAGATAGTGTAGGGAATTAGTTTTCTCTGACTTAACGTTTGTTACCATTTTGATGATGCACTGTGTGCATTAATATTTTGTTTCAGCACAGTAAAAGAAATCAGCATAATCATTGCTTGTGTTTTGAAATTAGCATTAGTTTTGCATTAGCAGGAGTGAGTATATATATATTTAGTAGGCATTTTTAAAAATATTTTTATTTTCTTGTTATTATTTTTTCAATGCAGTGCATCTCTAATTTCACCTGGGCTATTTTGGTACTACTGACAATATAAACTTACACACCAGGAGCCTAAAAGCAATTAATTTATATCTTTCTATTAACATTTTTTTCCTAGTTTCACAGAATTTTTTCATTGAGGCTGGTTGAAACAACTGTTGTTCATACTGGTACGTAAAAATAGAGGTCTTTTTCACCACAACTGTTCTTTTCATAAGTATCACTTTAAAAAGTTGGGTTACTGTTCCATTAAGAAGAGAAAGGTGGAGAAAGGGAGGGAATTTGGAACACTTTGCTCATAACTGTTTTATACCAGTTTCCCAGTTGCCACATTTTCTGCACTGCAATCCATATTTTTATGCTGAGGACATGATGATTCCATTGTGTTTGAAACACAAAGAAATACATGTTGAATCTTCTCTAAGCTTCAGCTGAAAGAATATTCTATTTCACATAAAGCATTAAAAAGCTAACAACTTCATTTGTAAAAAATTGGTGTATCTCATTCTTCCAATAAAACAAAAAAAGGGTTAGGATGATTTATACCATGCAAAATAGTTTAGGATCTTAATCCAATATTGGAATTGTTTGAGGGAGAGCAAAATGAAGCTCCAAAACCCTGTCTTAACTTAGGTATAAAAATTAGAGAGGAATTGTTTATTTTCTTTATCCATAACAGAAAAGTGAAGGCTAATAAAAAAGATTAGGTGTTAAATGCATTTTTATTTAAAATTATTTAAAAAGGTGTCTAAAAGCCTGACAACAGTTAGTTGAATATATCAGTTTTATTGTAAAAGTGAAAATGTAGAAGGCAAAATATATTAAGGGGCAAAACTGAGCAAACTAACTGACAAGCATACGCAAAACTGTGAATGGTAGATCAACCCAGTGACTGGCTTTAGAAATTTTTTGAGAAATATTGGAACAGCTGTTCACAGCTGAAACTATTAAACAACTTGAAAAGGAGGTCTTTGCGTGGCTGTCTACAGGGAATTCAGAATAATTGTGCCAGTTACTCTAAAAAAGGATAATAGGAATCTGATATAATATGAAGATGATCATTACTTTCTGTTTTCTTAACATTTCAAACACCTTGAACATATTTTTGTCAAAAATACTTTTAAAAATGAATTGCTAATATCCAAGGGGCAGATCACATATTTATTTGGACCTCTCCAAAACATTTTTTTTTCTTGGATAGTGTCTTTGTCCGCAGCTGATAAGTCATTAACAATACAGTGTGTACCAGTGAGGTACTGGTGACAAGAGCTGATTTTGGTATATTTTGGTGGTACATGCCTCTCACTTATCTCATAAAGTTTCTTCTGATTTTCTTGAGTTATTAGTTAAGTTAAACTGATTTCAGTCATGCCTATAAATCCAAACTGGAGTCAGTACTGTCTTTGAGATTTCACTGTTTCATCATTTGATTTAGTTGGGAAAAGGATTATTACAATGAACCTCACCTTCCTACAAGTACTGTTTTAATCTCATAAAACTCAATCTTATCAAGTTCATTATAGATCTTTCCTTATTTTTAGAATTCTTTTCTATTCAATGTCTTATAGAATCATAGAATGATTTGGGTTGGAAGGGACCTTAGAGATCCTCTAGCTCCAACCCCTCTGCATGAGCAGAGGCACCTTCCACTAGATCAAGTTACTCAAAGCCCCATCCTTCCTAGCCAGGGATAGAGCATCCACAGCCTATCCGGGCAACCTGTTGCATGTCTCACTACCCTCACAGCAAAGAATTTATTCTGAACATCTAATCTAAATCTCACTTTGTTCTGTTTGAAACCATTACCTCTCTTCCTACCACCATATGCCCTAATGAAAAGCCCCTCTTTCCCTTTCTTGTAGCCCCCTTTAGGTACTGGAAGGCTGCTATTAGGTCTCCCCAGAGCCTTCTCTTCTCACACTAAATATGCCTAACTCTCTGAGCCTCTTTATGGGAAAGGTTCTCCTGTATATGGCGAGACTAATTTGTAAAATTCAGAAAAGGGTTTTTCACCTTTTGTGGCATAAAAGATGAAGAGTCCTGAAGCAAAATCTTGAGCTGACAAAATTTCAGTAATCTAACAGTTAAGCCTAAACTATCAATATGCATCTTGCATGCAGACATGAAGGGTTTAAATATAAAGAATGAAAAAGCCTGCAGTCAATTTGGTAAGTTAACACTGAGTTTTGGAGAATATCTGGGTTTTCTCAGATACAGCAAAGACACAGATTTTATTCTTTTCTCACGGAATCACAGAATGATTGAGGTTGGCAAGGACCTCTGGAAGTCATCTGGTCCAGCCCCACTTCTCAAGCAGGGCCATCTACAGCCAGTTTTCCCCCCGACAGCCAGATGACTTCTGAACATCTCTGAGGAGGGAGATTCCACAACCTTTCTGGGCAACCTGTGTCAGTTCTCAGCCTCTCTCTCATGACAAAATGGTGTTTACTTACACTCAGACTGTTCCCTCTATGTTTTCAGTTTGTGACCATTGCCTCTGGTCCTGTCATTAGGCACCATTGAAAAGAGCAAGTCTCCACCTTCTTTGCGTTCTCTCTTGAGTTATTTATATACACTGATGTAATACACCCTGAGCCTTCTCTTCTCCAGACTAAATAGTCCCAGCTTTCTCAGCCTTTTTTCACATGAGAGGTGTTCCAGCCCTTTCATCATCTTAGTGGCCCTTCTTTGGGTTTTCTGCAGTATTTCCATGTGTCTCTTTCATATTGTTAAGCCCAGAACTGGACAGTGTTCCCCACATTTGGCCTTACCAGAACTGAGCAGAGCGGAAGGATCACCTCCTTGACCTCTTGCAACATTCCTCTTCATGCAGCCCAGTGTCTTGGATTCTAATTAAATTTGGAACAACCGTTTCAGAAGAGCAAAGAATCAGATATTCCATCTTACTTATATTTGATTATATGAGAGCACTTGAGCTCTGGGCTTTAGTTTGGCACTCTTGTACCTAAATAACAAAGCACAGCCACTGGGTTTGACTTCTAATTTCTTCCCATATGAATCCAACAAAGTGTGTCAGATTTCTCCAGCAATGTGTTCCAATGCAAAGGGAAGGAGATCAGTTTACATCACAGATAGTATGTGTTTTACTCTGAGTAAGAACTTGCAACACGCTCTCACACGTGAGACAGACAATTAACATCTGTGGTTCTGATGGTAAAGTTGCCTCCGGTCCTTTGTACTCTACCCCACTCCTTTAGTGATACCTGAAGTGGACCTGGAGCAGTGGATCAGGAAAGCAATTTTCTCTAAGACAGGCACTAACACTGCCAGAATTGCCAGCTAATAGACGTACTCTGAGGTCCATAGCTGGTACCAGGTAGTCTATGGCAGAAGCAGCACCTCTTATCTGCCTATGCCATATAATTTCTTAATTTCCACTGCACTTTTCCAAGTTGTTCCTGCCCTAAACCAAAGAGTTGATAAGCTGTGATGAGTCTCTGCTCAAATGTAGGGTAGTTCCTAGCATGAAGAAACTAGTTTATCTTCAGAGATTCCTACCAGCTTACATTCTTCTGTGATTCTGAGCAGTAAATTAGGGCACGAACATGGATTTAAACATATATCTACAGTTAAAAGTAGCTATAAGGTTACAGAAAGTAAACTGGGAAGCCTAGACTACAGTACACTCTGTAATGATGAAGAATTACCATACATAGGGAGTTCATATCCCTGTCACATGGGGTAACCTGCAGGCCTGTTCCAGGCCATGTGTTACAGGAGTAGGAACTGCAGGGAAGTCAGAAGAAAATGAGTTGGAGAAGAAGCAAACTGACCTATGTCCACTGTAAAGATTACACTTTCAGGAAAAGTAGTCACCATCAACAAGGTTTACTTGCTGGAGCAAAAAATAAAAATCTTGTATTTGGATTTTGGATCCTGTGGAACAATATTTGAGTGAATGTTTCAGACTAATAATATGTGTTTTCATTTCTGGTTCTGCTTTTTTTAGAAGGAAGTATTGTCAAAGGTATTGAAATACTTTTGTGGCCTGTGACCTTAGTGCTTTAGCTGTGGGAATAGAAATGAGAGTGATAAAACTTAAGAACTATTGTAGTTGGTTAGTTTTCAGTTTTGTTGTTTTGGGTTTTTGGTTTTGTCTTAGGGTTTAGGGTTGAATTTTTTTCTTTAGACTTTCAATTTCAAAAACTTTGTATTTGAATGCTTTGGACATTTACTTTGGGGAAGTACATAGATTATATAAATTATGAAAAAAGCAAGGACTGGCTACCCAATATCCATTTCCCAGTCCAGAAGTACTAACTGTGACAGTCTACAAAATCAAAGAAAAACACTTGCATCAGTGAAAGGATGTCTGATTGAACACTGAAGTGTACTTATTGTTTCTGGGTGGAAAAGAGATACTAAATCCCTGTTTGGGAGAAGAGCCTGATCTAATGCATGCCATGACAATTCTCTACAGTCCTTCATTTTGTTTGTTCTTAGTGAGTGCATTACAAAGGTGCTCCTTTATACATTTTTACATAAAGCACTTTCTAAATTCAAGCTGTGCTAATGCGATTACTGGGAGTATGAGCACACAAAGGCTGGTTTCTTATCCCCACATTTAAATTCTATATACTCTTTCTTCTGCTTCATTTATATGCTAGTAAGTAGCTATGTAATTCTTCACTTCTTTTGTCAAATGTATGAGCAAACTATAGCAAAATCATATCCAACATACACAAATCTTCCTTAGCAAATCGAATCTGAAGTCAGAAATCCAAACGATGAACTGGAAACAGAAAAACATATTATGTTCTTTTCTCAAATAAAAAGTGCTCTACCAATAACAACAAAAAAGACCTTTTTCACAGTTAAAGCGTGTAGCAGAACCTATTTTTTTCACATTAACAAGCAAAGAGAAATTGGAAAGGATATGTTCCTAGTCACTTGAAAGAAAAATTGGCTGGCTTTTGGTTCTTTTCTGGTACCCATATATCTTCATGAAAATATGGAATGTTGGAAAGAGGATTTCTCAATTTTTTTCTTTCTCTTCCCCTGCCTTCTTCCCTCCCTCATACTATATGAAGATTGTTTTGCTGCACTTAGACACATTTCTATGAATTAATTTTGTTCAATTTTCACTTTTTGATGGGTAGTCCAAATCTTTTTTTTAACTGCATTTTTATTTGATCAGTGTGATTAAGTACAGCAAAATTTTTGTAAAAAATTTGAATGTCGAGAACTTTTAAAGTATTACATACTGATAAAATGGCAATTTGCAAGAGTTGCCATCTGCAAACAATGTTTTCAAACAGTGTTACAAGCTGTTAGCCTTTTGGTCTTCACAACCTAAGCATAACCTCAAAAATAATAATTCCGTGATTTCTCACTACTGAAAACTGTTCTCATTTGTGACAGGAATTCTGTATCTAAGAAGAATTTGCTAAAGTGGGTCAAGCACATGGTTAGCTTGCAGATACGACTTTGGGGGGGAAGAATAAAAATTTTATCTTTTTTTTCTAGCCAACAAAGCAGATACTAACTTGTTGCTGCTGCATGTTTTGAAAATTAGACATTTGGTTTTGCAATGTTTACAGAGTAATCTGAGCTATCTGCAAGGCAACCTAACCAAATAACAAACAGCAAGCATATGTGAAATTCTTAAACACCAGTTTAACACTCCAGCTGAGTCATCCTGGATTTTGTTGTAATATCTGAATTTCAGGATATATGATATCTGAAGTTCAGGATATATGATAGGTAGGCAAATGCTATTATCTAAAATGTTTGATTTCAATGCTTTAACACCTAAGGTCCATGAGGGGAGAAGTGCTGTCTTGCTCAGTCTAGGCTTCACTGTGAGAGAGGATGACAAGTATGTGGGTGAGGAAAGGGCCCGGTGCAGAGCTCTGGAGACCCCCATCTTAGGGACTCTGATGCCACAGCAACACAGTAGTGCAGATCACTCTTCTAGAATGGAGTAGGACTGGTGAAAGAAAGAAGCCACAGCAGGATAAAAAGATAACAATAATTCAAGCAAGATCAAAGTCAGCATTTGACCCTTAATAATGCATTGACATTGGATCCTGACATTAAGTGGTTGATTTTTAAATACTTTAGAGTTAAGCTTTGCTAGCACAAATCAGTGCAGCAATGGATTTACTGAAGAATATATTGATCAACAACCACTGATACATTGCAAAAGGCAACTTTTAAATTTTGTTATGAGGAGCTGAGTTTGGGACACCTAATATGATCTGCTGGCCACTGGTGACCAACTGAATATGACAATTAAGACCCTTTTTTTTTCTCCAATTCTTTTGATCACACATAAAAAGTGATTGATTGCTCTAAAAGTAAAAATAATAAAAATAAACATGTTTTATTGCGAAAATCAGTTGCATATCAAGACACCTTAAAGACCTTAAAGATATTGGTATTTATCGTCATAAACTCAGCCTCTCAGCAGGAAGCAAATATCTCGTATCATACATCTTGTGGAAATTGTGTGCATATCCCCAGAGAATACCTCAGCTAAATGTTTGTAACCACTATTTAGGATGTATTCATGTGTTCAAGGCCAGGTGGAATGGGCTTTGAGCAACCTGGTCTAGTGGAAGGTGTCCCTGCCTATGGCAGTCGGGTTGGAACTAGATGATCTTAAAAATCCCTTCCTATCTGCTATGGGTTTTATGCTTTATCTATTACTTGACAGAGTAATCTTATTTTGGTTTAACATGACTATTTCAATAATCTGTCAAAAAATATTGTGAGCATTTTACACATTTTTATGCTACGACATCCTTTTTATCTTCTACAAACCATTCAAACTAATCAGTGGAATAACATAAATATATATTTCTTAACATTACAACTTAAACATTACACTTGAGGTCTTACAAGGTTGTTATCCTCATTGCTTTAATAAAAAAAAAAAAAATTTTTACATTGCTTGATATCCTTTTATACATGATGCATAGCTATTATTTCAAAGAGCCTTAGTACAAGAGACAATAATGCTGGAAAAATAGATATTCTTTAATATAAAAAATATTTTAATATATGGAAATAAATAGCCTGTGTTTCAATAGGACGTAACTTCATCAGCACTTTCAATGTTAAAAATAAATTAATTTATTAAGAAGTCAAAATTTTTAAATAAATAATGTTTTTCTTAATACTTAAAATATTTGGATTCAAACCCCTTTACAATCTGAACACCTCCTTCACAAGTTTTTAGGTATATAACTAGCAAGAGCTGTTTGATATGATTTCTAAAGAAGTACCCAATTCTCCACAACATCAGTAAGAATTTTGATGAGATGTTGAATTATTTGAAGCTGACTAAGAGTTCCTTCTATTCGCATAGAGAAATATTTATTAAAAAACATATCTCAGTATTTCTCAGAAAATGTTCTTATTATTTCAGAATTTATTTGCTAAAAGAATAAAATGTTTCAAATCAACTTGTTGGGAGCAGTAGAAGGTAGGATTTTAAAGTTATTTTAGGCCTGTGGCTTTCTAGATCTCTGGATTTGTCAGGAAATCTTTGTGTAAGACTATATTAATTCACAAATCTATATTTTGCTTAATAAATATATTGTTCTATGTGAACTCAAGGAAGTAACATAATTGGGCTTAATGGATGCTAAATTAGGTCCTATATATTTATCAGCAGAGAGGATTCTGTTTTTAATCTGGGCTGCAAAGCTTTTATCAGTTTCTTTTCAATGGTTTAGCTCCAAGAATAAGTTGATGCTGGATATAAAACAAACAATTATGCAACCAGTTCCACAGACTCATCTGGTAAAACATAACATTAAACAAGTAACATGGGGGTTTAATTGCATAGATTAACTGATAATAGATAAAACTGTCATGGCTTAAAATTAAGTATAACAGTCTAAAAATGTCTGTATAACTCTTAAGTAGAAACCAGGAGTATTGACAAAGGACTAAATCAATGTAAAGGTTGGAATATTTCCAGGCTTGCAAAGTAATAATTTGTGTTGTAATTCTTATTTATTATAAAAAATAATGGTAGGGAGAATGTCAATAGTTAATAAGTATTGCATATTTCCATAAAAAGATTGGTTTAGAGATCCTGTAAGTGATTTGTGTTGCAGTTTAATTGCATAAAAATTGTAGACATTATTCAGAAACAAATTGAATCACTATAAAACAGTGTTGCAAGGACAAAGGTAGCTATATGACAGACCTAGAGGCTACTCCAAAGCTGCCAGTATAATTGTCTGAGGAATTTGCCAGGGAGAGAGATGCTGCTGACAGAAAATAATGTTCCACTCCTTGATATTTGGGTTTAGCAATGGTCAGTCCTTAGACAAACATAAGTGAAACTGTTCTTCATTCCCATGCAATGTTATATCTAATAAAGGTGAGCACAGCAGTGTTTTCCTGGTTCTCTTAGACAAATGAGAAGCTGATTTGCGCACAAAGAATAAACTTTTCAAACTATGCTATGAATCTAAAATTTTACCTGTACTGCAACATACAGTTACTTCTAAGGAATGGCACCTTGAGAGAGAACAGTTTTAATAGAATCATAGTGATCTTCACAACTCTCAAGTCAGCAAGTCAGAACTAACGGTTCCATGCTTGTAGTTCTGATATTTTGTTCCTTGCAGAATTCCAGAAAGAACTGTCTTGGGTTACACTGTGCAGACTCTCCTGAAGTCCAAGAGATAACTTGAAGCAGAAAGTTCTATTTGCTCTACCACATAATGCTTAAATGATACATCAGGTCAGGGGAAACCTGAGTTGGAAACATAAATATAAACTGTAAGCCTGCCACCCAAAATTCCATTTTAGAATGGACCACATAGCTGTTGATCAGTGAGAGCACAGCTGATATCAGTCTTCCGACTTTTTGAACTCAGGAAGGGCAAAGGCTCAGAGTATGCACTGAGAGACTGCTCTGCGTTGAACACACAGACAATGTGTTCATTAGTGAGAGAAAATGGAGTACAGCTGAGACCAGGAGACTCACTACAGGTGTAGGACATTGATTACAAAAAATCTTAGAAGGAGCTCTGTTGGAGAGACTCAAGAGGTTGCCTTTAGGCTGACCTACTGAAGAGTGAAAACCAACAAAGAATTTAAGATGAATACAAAAGCCCAAGTCCTGTGTAGAAGGAAGTTGTTTATTTGTATTTTTATTTGAACTTTGAGTTTAGTGAAGGATCCAGAGAAAAGGGAAAGGACAGTAAAATACCAAATAAAATGCAATATCTGTTATTCACATAGGAAAAGAAATTCTAGTTATCCAAAAACTGATGGGTCCAAAGATCCTGGAGTCATAGCAGATTGATTTCTGAAATTGAACTGAATTAGCTAAGTGAACATCTTTGCTCGAATGGTTAAACTGGACGTCACAAATTATTAAGAAAGAAATAAAGAGTAAACCAGAAAATGTCATTATGCCATTATTCCATTATGTGGAAACCCTTTATTCTTCTACTGTCTTTAGGACTGTGTGCAGGTCTCATCCTCCCATCTCAAAACTTCTGGAATAGAATACAAATAGAAAAAAAGGAGAGCAAAGAAAATGACAAACTATAGTAAAAGGTTTCTGTATGAGTATGGATTAAAAGACTATAACTCTTCTTCCTGGGAAAGAGGAAACTGAAAACAGTAAGATACAGGTTTCTAAAGTCACATATGGAATTAAAAAGAGGAACTCCACAGGTTTATTACCTAGTTTTGCTAGAGAACTGAAGCAGATAAGTAAAGGATTACGCAGGAAGCTTACTTGCTATATTTTCATACAAGATATAAAAATCTTTGGGACTAATTGAAAACAGAAAGAGGTTCGAAAATCTTCAAAAAATAATGTCAGAAAAGGGTTATTTTGATAGCTAAGGGCTTATACCTCTCTTTTAGCTGTCTGTTTTTCATAAGTACCTGCCAGAGTCTCAGATTAGATGGAAGACCATTTTATATAGTCTTAACTTACAGTTATTTATGCCTTACTCATCCCAATAGACAATAAAAAGGTATATCAGGACTAATAAGATAAAATATAGTATATTTTGCATTGTTCTTTCATTATTTTTTCTTACTTATTATTTACAGACCTTGATTTCTTAGAAGTCAAAACTATAGCATGACTGGGTTAGATAAGAGAATGACATGTCCTGTGAAGTTGCTTGTAGAATGAAACCATGACACAGCCATATTCTGAAAAAAAAAAACTGGAATTGATGTAGCCATCTAAATTTACCTCTGGAGAAATTATAATTCAACCTTACCCTCTAACGTCTTTCATAGTTTTCATACATGTGCTCTTCCCTTGCCTTGCCTTATCTGGCTTTCCTCTGGTCATGGCTTTGCCAAATTGAGTCAAGTCTTTTGTCTTACTGTCTCAGTTATAGTTCCATGTGTAATCCTATCTGCCCTACTGGTTCCATAGGTTCAGAATTTAACAAGGTTTCAATTCTTTCAACTGTTATGGCCCATGAAGTGATTGCTAAGAGAAAGTCTTAAGGTGAGTCAGGAGTTACCGTGGGAGCAATCTGTCCTAAGCAGGCTACTCTGCTAAATCCATTAGGGCTCTACTCTACACAGTCATTTGACTCAAGATCTGATCATTTAAACGGAGAGACAGCTGGCAATATCTCAAAGCAGCTGTTCTTTCCTTCTCTCCCTGCTACCAGGACAGGTGGTCTCTCAGAATTATTTTGTTTTTTGATAAACATATAATAAAATTGCATCCACTTGGTTGCATTTGGCAAAAATGTAATACTTCTGTCAATCTTCATCAAGCCCCTACCATTCACAGTGTTGCAATGACTGAAGACTAAATTGGCATGTGCTTCCTACAGTACTTCTGAAAAACAGATCAGATCCTGCCAGTGGTCAAGTCTATCTGAGTCTCTGCACTCTTCAAGACACTGTAGAGAGTTTGGGTTAAGTTATGCTTTTCTGCTTGCTCTTTTGCAGTGCCACCCAGGTGTTAATTTCCAAGACACTTTGTCCAAGCCAGCTTGGAACTAGGAAAATACACCCATTACTAGACATTATGCATTTCTCAGCCTCCCAGATTTTGTCTGCTAAAAAAATAAGTAATCTCTACTCACTCTTAACAAGCTTTGGGTCAACTTTTCTTTAGAAATAAAATGAGTGAAAACATAGTTCTGTTATTTTTTTTTAAATAAATCCCACTGGAATACGCATTCCATTTCTTCAGCTTCCAA
Source organism: Rhagologus leucostigma (assembly GCA_013397725.1). Taxonomy (NCBI): domain Eukaryota; kingdom Metazoa; phylum Chordata; class Aves; order Passeriformes; genus Rhagologus; species Rhagologus leucostigma. Next base: position 9,355,644 of record VZTD01001045.1, read on the forward strand.
ATTACTGTTAAATTGTTTAGCATGGTTCTTCTAATAACTTCCCTCTGATGGCTCTCTTCTATATGCCTTTGGAAATTAAATCTAATTAGAGTAGCTGTAGAACTGTTTGGCATATGTCTCATAAAACTCTTTACCCCCTGCCCTCCTTCATATTTACTACTTCCTAATTAACTCTGAAATGAAAACGAAAAGGAATTGACACACATACCAGTTTTCATCCAGACAAACACAGTAGAGGTCCCCACAGAGTATCTTTGAAAACCACACTCATACAGAACGAATAAATTAGATTATAAAACAGAGAAAATATATTTTTTTTGATATATGATTTGCACCCAGGTCTTCACTTTCTAAAATATGTCTTTTTGTTTATTGATAACCCAAGTAGGTCCCTTTAGATCAAAACCTCTTACTTTCCAATAACGGTGAAGTTCATACTCCTTAATTGTTGTGCCTATGTATATAATCTGTATAGTAACAGATTAAATTAGATTTAACAAAACACATATTTCATGTGTTGTAGGGATAAAAAAGAAGCAGTGAACAAAGGAGCCAAAATGATTTACTGACTATAACAGTAACATTAATGTTGATGCTCTAAAAAAGCTCAATATCTTAAGCTTATATTTTAAACTTATACAGAATTAGACTCTGTTGCTCATGATCACGAGACTGAGAACATACTCCCCAAAGTTCTAGTGTCTTTTAAAACTTATTTGCCTCATTCAGATTTCAAACTTTTAGGAGCAGTGAATATTTTATACATACATCATATTTTACAGTTTTAGTTTACAATTGAAATGGTCTTGGTGGGCCAGCAGCGGCTAAGAGCCAGACTCCCACCCAGCCACTCATTCACTCCCCTCCACTCAGCACGAAGGGAGAGAAAATAGGAAAGAAGCAGTAATGAGAAATCTCAAAAGTTTGAGATAAAGACAGGGAGATTGCTTACCTATTAGAAGTGTTGGTAAAACGGATTGGACTCATGTAGCGGGTTTAGTTCATTACTAGGCAGAAACACCATTTTAGTGTCATGGGTTTGTTAGCCTTTTTCACCTTCTGTGAGATAAGAATTAGGAGGAAATGCAGAGCAGGCTCCAAAGTTTAAAGAATATAAAGAAGTTTATTAACAGAACTAAAAGAAAAAGGAATAATAAGGGTTAGAATAAACCTTCAGAACACTTCTCCTCCCCCCATCCTCCTCCCTCCTCCCACTTACAAACAAAGACACAAATTTGGGATTATTTCAGTCAGTTTACCACCTTTGTAATAGTCTCTCATCAGTTCACTTAGGGAGAGGAGTCTCTTTTGCCCATGCTATGGGGCTTTTCCACAAGAAACAGTCTTCTCATGGCTTCAATGTCACAGCACAACAGCCGCCTGGGGTGGTTTTCTGTTGGCATGTGTGAGTCCCTCCCCTCGACTTACAGCTTTCCCAACAACCGTTTTTAAGGGTTCAATCTTAGCTAATGGGGTATTATTTTAAGGATGAGCTATTCAAGAGCAAAGGTTCTCTTCGTCTACTTCTGGGATCATCTTCATTTCTAGGAACAGAGGTCTTCTTCTTCCCTGGGAGCAATGGTCTTCACTTCATCACTACCTCTCTCTGTTCAGGCTTCTCA
>VZTD01001045.1:9357311-9373263 GCA_013397725.1 Rhagologus leucostigma
TTGATGTCTGCAGGTTTCATTTCTTCTGGGGAACTTACAGCACTGAAGGAGTTAATCTTACCCAGGCCTGGGCTTTGAACTTAGCTGGTTGGTCACATGATCTCTGCAGGGCAGCAGCCAAAGTTTGTGTCTGCTGTAAAGTTTCAGTTCCTTGGCCACACCAGGGAAGGGGGAGGGCCATGCAGCCCTGCATGGAGCCGCGGGCCATGGCCCGGCCCCTGCTGGGCCAAGATGGAGCAGGGCCGCGGCTCCGGCCCTGCCGGGCGCCCCCGGCCAGGCCCAGCCAGGCCCGACCAGGCCCAGCCCAGCCCACCGGGCCGAGTGGGCAGCCCAGTTACCTGTCCCAGGGCCAGAAATAAGAGAGAGTTCCCGCACCTCTATGTGGTTTAAATATGTAAATTTCGAGAAGCGCTGTTGGTCTAGACGACTGTCCATCAACTCAGGTTCAAACCACGACAACTCAGGGAAAAAAAAAAAAAATTCCAATTTAAATAGATTTGGCTGGTGAGAAACAAAAACACAAACAATAAAACAGGAACTTTATTCACCCCATGTCATTCACCCAGTCATGGTTTAGGACTATGCAGCAACGAAATGAAACCGATCCAACATATGCAGTTAAATGCAAAAATAAGACAAAAAATATCATTGAGGTCAGGTACATCATTTTATATATTTTATTTCTTCAGGATGGGTTCTTTTAATTGAATGGCTCATTCAAGGTGTTCCTGCTTAGCTCTCCATCTCACCCTTGTGACTATAATGTTGGCTAGAGTTAGTAATCACCATTTGTAAAATGGTGTAAAAATTCTGTTCATATTAACGTTATCAATCAGCTTTTTTAATGTCAACATTATGACATCCTCTTTAGATGAATTTATATCAGCATTTAAACTAGCTCAAAAGCGGAGCAAATAATCTGAAAATGAAATCATAAAAATCAACTGCCAGTAAAAGAGGATAAGCCTAGAACAGATTATTTTTCCAAATAAAAATGCGTTTGTCTCCCAGGTTAAACATATATCCCCTATGTTTATATATGCAAGGTTTTTTAGTTTTTTATTTATCCACCTCTTAGTTCTGATTATTTTATAATATTAAATTAACAATTAATATAATAGTAAAACTGTCATTTGATGACAAACATCTTAAAAACCTAAAAACAAAGGTCAGTTTTGAAGAAAGTTCAAACAGATGTAAATGCCTAGCTGTTATATCAAGAGAAATGCAAGGGATATTGTGTCTGTCTACATAGGCATTGATAATTCTTACAGCAATTCAGTACTTTTTTTAACCGTGCTAAAATTGTTAAATGGGCCCTACTTTTACTATTACCCTGGGTTAATATTCATGCGGGAAGGAGGTGGTGTTGGCGAAGGTAGAATGAGTAGAAATAGGGTGAAACCTGGGTCTTTGAATGACTAAACTGTTGTTCCATGTTATTCTTTGTGTTCCCTGTACACCTGACACAAGTGTTCCCTTGGGGTACCTTGCTATCCTGATTTAGACTCCCACAGCAGTTCATTAACAGTTGCAAGACAGACCTTATGAGAAAAGGATTTAAGAAAACCCAAAATACACTATTCAACTACTACACCTATACATAGCCACTGACACTATTCCACCTCTATAAAGACAAGAGGATTCCAAGAAATCTCTTAGCACAACACTAAAACAAATGAACAGTAAAATCTGAGCCTGAGGTCACCAGCACCATAGGTGGTCCAGACCAGAAAGATGTGGAAGGAGCAATGCTGGTGCCATGCCGTCCTCTCTTTGGAATGTTTGACTCTCACCTTAGATTTGAGCATCCATTTGTTTTCAGGCCAGTTAGGGTTCAGACAGCTACAAAGCTCTAGGGACACTGAGACTGGATAAGGTATGCCAAGGCAACCACAGCACTGCACCAATATTGCACACTTTTTTAAACCTAGGCCACTCCTTGTCCTGGCGACCTGATCTTCAGCCCCAAGGCATTATTGAGGTTAGGGTTTGGAAAACCACAAAGCCTACAGCTCCAGGCACACTGAGGCTGCAAAAGGAATGCCAAGAGGAGTACGGCACTGCACCAACATTGCTCCTTACACACTTATTTAAACTAGATCATCCATTGTGGTGGGGAGCTCATGCCCAGCCCCAAGCCATTATTAAGGTTGAGGTGAGGGTTCAGAGAACCACAAAGCCTACAGCTCCAGGGACATAGGGGCTGAAAAAGAAATTGCAATGCATGCAGTGACCCGGATCCATATTGCTCTTCCAGATGCTCAAGCAGAACTTAGTATATACAACATTTTTCTTTCAGAATTGGGCAGATTTTTAACCTTATCCATATTGTGGACAATACACATGCTTATTTGTATTTTGTTAATTCTAGAAAGTGGTGAGCTCAAGGTACTTCTCAATTTTTCTTTTTTTTCTTTTTTTTTTTCTATTTGGCTCCTATTTTTAATCTCAGAAGCATTCTTCATGGTAAAGCAGGGAATGGATAACCAAAGCACACGGCTTTAGAAGCTATCTCACCAAAGACTGCTTCGGAAACAGAGTAAATCTTGTCACCTTCTAAATCTAATATTTCACGCTCACACCTCAGCTGGGAGCAGACAGAGGTGAAGAAATATTCAAAGATACAACAAAGTGGACGACTAGAGTAATGAGGAAGAAAATCCCACCATAAACATACTCCCCCAGAACAGTCCTCAAGATATCATATGGCTTGTCAGAAACCTTCTCAATTCCATTCTTGAGAACACTTGTTGACCAAGACCCAGAGGGATATGGAGAGATGAAGACAGTACCAGGGTACAGCAGTAGGTACTGGGAAGGTTGCTCTTTTATAACAATTTTAAGAGTATTATTGATGCTTTCTTGTATTAATGGGATAGTTTGGACGACTAGACTCTTATAATATTGATCACACTCGCAATAAAGACATAGCTGCACATGTGGTGTGCTTCTTTCACTCCTAACAGCATTATGGAGTAACAATGGATTACGTGTCATTTTTGAGGACAATCTATGTGATATAAACGTATAGGAAGAAAAATGCACGTATACATATATATGTAGACATATACGTATATTAAGAAGCATCTGTCTGAAAGAGAGGTGTCTTGGGGTGACTTTATGATGTTGTATCCCCTATCACCGCTCTATGCCCAGATATGATCCTGAGCCTTTCTGTGTCTTTAAAACTGGGTGCAAGAGAGAGAGAAAAAAAAAACTGAGCCAACTTTTCAAAACAGTTTGTGCTTCAAGGACACAGAGATTAGCATCCTGCTGCAGCAGCGAGAGGGGAAGAAGCACCTTCTTGCTTTTCAGCCAACTTTTCAGCTCCTTTTCTCTGGAGAGAGAGAGAGACGGAGAGTTGAACCTTGTTTTCTTGGAACTTTGGGGTTTTTTTCCTTCTTCTCTTCTGGACTGTTTCAACATCAGAACACATCGGAAGAGTTTTCCCCCGAGGCCCGGAGGTGGGCCCACCTTGACCCAGCTCTGAAGAGGAGAGAGACCACACTTACAGAAGGACTCTAAAATCTTCCCAGGTTTGTCTCCAGAGTGAGAGGTTTTATTATTTAGCATTATTATCCTTTTCCTATGTGTTTGTTAAATAAAAGTTTTTTTTTCCCTTCACTTTCCTCTGAGGAAAATCTTTTTTTTCCCCGAACCTGGTGGGGGAGGGGTGGCTGTAACCTTTATTTCCTTTGAGGAGACATTCCTTTTGGACGTTTCCCCTGAACTTGGCCCAAACCGGCACAAGAGGTAAATTGATCGCAGTCCTCCTGTTTGTCCTAAAGAAAAGGAAACTCAAGCAAAATTTAACTAATTATAATTTTTATTCTTAGTGGGGAGTGGCAAGCTCACTTACATGAATGGGAAACAGTTTTAGTCAAAAGAGACCAAATTCTGCTCTTACTCCTGTCTGTAAAGTCCTATTAAAGTCAGAGTATTGCATCACTGAAACAGAGAGTAGAACTTGGCCTCCATAGCTATGCAATTAATATTCATAATAGCAACATTTTAAATAAAGAGTATTTTAGTTCTTATGAAAGTTGTTAACTGTCTTAAAGATTTCAAACCTGCTTCCTGCAGCAGATCAGATAGCTCAGGAGCAATACCAGGGAAAGCTGCTCAAATTGATTCAATCATTGTGCCTGAGTACTGGTGTGGTGGGACTGCTTCTAAAGGAGGGCCTGTAGCTCAGTCAGTTGGGATTGGTTGAATTATTTATTGCAGTTATGAATTATTTATTTCTGTTCACAAATAGGCTTTGATTTCTATAAATGTATTTGACAGGCATCGTTGTTCAATCAGTGTAGCCGGAAAAAATCCAACTTTTGGGTGCCTCAGTAAAGACTCAGTCTTGCAAGACACTGAGACTTGTCAAGGCATTTTTTGTGACATGGCATTTTTGCTCCTTGAAAAATTGACTGAAGGCTTCAGGACAGTGGTGAATGACAAATAACAAACAAGACAGAGCAACTGGTTTATTTTGCTAACAGATCTTCACACTTCAGATCATCCTTCAGGACTTCTCTCTCTGATATCTATGATCAGGCAAATAACACCCTCATTCTTTTTTGTCAATATCAAATAAAAAGGGTCAAAAATAAACGCTGAACTAAATGGCTATTAGACATCTGAACAACCATTCAAGCACACTGGATTTTATAAATCCCAAATAAGTTTTAGGTCCAGAAAAAAAGAGGAAGAAGAGGAAAAAGAAAATATAAATTGCATCTCGGTTTCTTCTACCTTGAAATTCAAAACCTAGGCAAAATGTTGCATAAGTCTGCAGTTTCACAGCACGACGAGATAAAACAATTCCTCTCTAATTTGCTTTCTCTTTCCCCTTACACACTTTCCTTCACCTGCTTTGGGTTCTCTCTGGAACTCATAAGATCCTGTGATCAGTTCTTATGAGCTGATTTGTCACACAAAGTTGGTAAAATATATATTTGTATACAGATTTATCTGTATGTTGCTGCCTATTTTACATGTTAAAACCACTTAGGGAAAGGCTTGATAAAGACTAGGAGTAGCATAAGGCAGAGGGTACAGGTAAAGAGGGAGATATCATCTTAGCTGGAAACTGCTGGTTGACACAAATGGATCTGAAATCTAAGTTCCATACTGTCATGTCCTGATCATTATTCTGTTTTGCCAACAAAAGGGCAGCATTAATTTCTCTCAAAACAGTGAAACAGCTACCTGTCATGTGACTGCACAGGGGTTTAAACGCTAGTCCATGAAATGGATGACCTACTATAATAATAAATTTGAATCTCTCATGTTTGTGAATCACTTCTTTTTAAAATATTATTTTTCCCTTACAAGTTCAAACTTAAAGAAAATGAGTAATAACTGTCTGACATTGCAGCGTGTGGGATGTAATCATAATGATGGTGAAAGACTGTAGAAGTGCTAATACATGCCTTCCATGTGAACAAAGAGCCCACTGCAAGCACAACCAACATCCTCCTTATCATTACGCTATACTTTCCTTTATATGGCAAATACTGTAAATCACTGTTGAGGATTATTTTTGACCTTCAATAAACTGAAAGAAGAGAAGTGTGTGCAAAATGTAGCATATCAAGCAATTTTTTTAACCCTGAAACTTAGAGAATAAATATACATGCATCATGTTATTTGATTGTAAAAGGTTTCATGTTAACCAAAGACTGGGACTGTTTCCAAGACAGCAGGATACTTCATTTGCCTGTTACCCAAGAAAAGGACACAACTGCATCGTGAAAAACAGATGACTACAGGATTAGAACTGTACTGTGTGGAAAGATTGGCTTGAAACATGTAAGTAATATAAAATGAAACACTTTGAGCATAGTGCCACATGCATACAAGAGAATTGTTTCTGTGTTTATATAACCCAGTAAATATGATCTTTGACATTTCTGTTAAATAACCACAGCGTCCAAACCACTTATTCATGGCAGGTATGAAGAAGTCCCAAGAAGACCCAAGTTTATACAAGGCCCAACAAAATAGGGCCTACCCTTGGCTCTTATTCAGTATGTAGTGAGCATATATAATACTCCCCTACTGGACTAATGTAGTCCAGTAAAAAGAGACTCCTATATTCCAAAGGGCATTCAAAAGAAAGTGTCTCTCATCTTTAGGAAAATATTTGTTTCAATCTTTCAGAATTCTTGCACAATACCATTCTTTGCAGTCCATTCAACAGGAACACAAGGATCCAAAGTATAATTCCCCAATCTTAAAAAGACTGTTACCTTCTTTAATAATATATATTGATGTTTCATGAAATGCTTTGACAAATTTTGACTATGTATTTTTGAAACTTCTCATTTGTTACAGTTTTACTTTGTTTCTAAGAACTTTTACAAAATATAGGACCTTTGTTTCTATTTGTCTCCCACTTGAAAATCATAATCCTGAATTTGTGACATCACAGTTATCTATAGCAAATATTATTATGATTCTTCAAATAGAGGATTCTACAATCAGATGGAGAATAAGGCATAAAGTCCTGAGGAAAAATAGAAAATCTGTTTTCTGTAAGTTATCTGACTGCAGGGGGGCTAAGAGCAAAGGATTCATATATTTTCCTATGAAAATAAAAGTTACTCTAATATTAATGTATTTCCTTGCCCAAGTTTTCTGTGAAAAACCATGAAGCTCCTCAAGTTTTAGAAACTGAATTTTGGCCAATGACAGATCCTGCTACTCCAGTGCTGTTTCTTCATTTTAGTGAGGCTTCTTAACATGTATGAATCCATTCATTACAAGTAAAAGTATTAAAACTAACATTGGAAAAATCAGTAGTGTGAAAGCACACCATGTTTTATGTATTAATACAAATGTTTTGACTCAGCGATTAAAAGTCATTGTCTATTTTCAAATGTTGGAAAAAAGTGAACAGTTGAAAAATATTCACAAGAGCACGTTTACTCTCTAATTTCTCTAATGCCCTGTAGTATGTAATCACTCTGCAGCCTGTTTCTACTCAGATAGATTCCTCTAGGAAGTGTTTCAGAACTAAGTTGCCCTGAAACACAACCTTGAACTCTCTATACAAGGAGATCAAGAGATTAGACTAAAGACAGATAGAAATTATAAAAAACAACCTATAAACCAGGATTTAGACCATTGTTTTAAGCATCGAACACTTGAATTCCTTTTTCCTAGTATTTTTTTGTCTTGTATTGTTGCATGAGTAATAGGATTAAATTACCAAAGAGTATGAAACAAGATCCTCAAAAGTCTTGCTCCTAATTTTTATAAAAATCACAGTACACTTGACTCAAAGATATCTATATGATATCTATTTGAATCAAAACTAACTACATTATTTCAAGCTCTGACCCTGCCTTTAATTGGTAATTGTAGGTACAGGTCAGAATAAAGAATAAGCTATTACTTAAAGGGTTATTGAAGTGTCATGGTTTAACATCAGCTGGCAACTAAGTACCACTCAGCCTCTTGCTCACTCCCTGCCAGCGGCATGGGGAGAGAGACTTGGAAGAGGAAAAGCATAAAGAGTACAGGTCAGAGTGAAATATAAGTTATCATTGAAAATGTTATATGCTACTTACCAGGAAAAGAAATAAGTGGATGATTTTATTCTGTGTAATAATAACTGACCTTTTATTCTGGTTCTGACATAACTGATACGATACAGCACCACTTTGAAGCTGAGACCAGAGGTTCAAAATCTTTTAAAAAGGGAGCCCATTATAAATGTTACTTGAAACAAAAGTTCTGAACCTATAAGTAGCCAGTAATAGCGGTGCTACTGATATCTGAATGTTCCCAATTCTGTAGCTATTGCTCTGAGCTATATGAAAAAACCCAGCAATGACAATTTATATGTTAACCTTACAGTTCACTGATTGCCCATGAAGGCACGAAGATGCCGGAAGATCTCAGAATGTCTGCAGTTACTGACAACTCATTCTGATGCTCTCAGTAAAGCAGAGAATGATAACAAAACCTTCTTTTGCCACTCTGTAGGTAGGTCATGAGTTCTATTCTATTTATTCTGTATATAACTCTGAGTGTAACTCAGTAAAGTGTGTTGGCACATCAAAATCTCAATTAAAGAAGAATTGGAAAGTTTCACAATTCTCTTTCTTAATATATGTACTGGTTATCTCAGTAAGGTTAAGCAAAAAGCAAGCATTTGACATTTTAAAGTTCATAGATAAAGGAATATCTCGTATTACATGCACAATGCATTACTAACAGGAGATTTACCATAAAGTTCTGTGAGAGTAGAATGACTTTTCAACATGAATAAGGCAAACATATGTGACCACTAAATATCAATGTCAACATAATATACATTTTATTAAATAAATGTAATAAAATATAAGTGTATATATCTTTATATATATATACACTTATATATATATTTATACTATACTATGTAGCATAGTATATATAGACATAGATATTTACTTACCATACAAAAAAAAAATTTCTATCTAAGCATATGCACATACATGTAATGAGACTTCAAGCAGACCCTTTATATGCAGTGTAATTTATTTTTAATATTTTTTCTTTTTAACAGGAGAAAAAGTCAGTTTAAAAACAACTCATAAGCTTCTTTTGCTTCTGATGAGTAGTCTCATTTCGATTGTTATTATTGCTTATCTATGTGAACTTTCCTTGTGATAAAATATGCATGAATTAGAAGATACACTGCAATACAGAAATGTAGTTTTATGGATTAGAAATAAAGATTACTTAATAAACTACTAATCTCTCAGATTATTCAGATCTGAAGGTAATTTTGTTCATGTGGTCAACAGAGAAAGTTATCCTGTTTCATGTATGTATAGAAGAATTTCATTTACTGCGCCCATTTAGTTAGACGTAAATTCAAAGATAAACTGCAAGTCCATAGGAAGTCACAAAGCATAGAAAACTTTTATATAAATGGTTATAGAAATGTCTCTGAACATTATGTATCCTCTTTGCATTATTCTTTTGTTATGTTTTGAAAAAAGACATAGTTTGGGTCTGTTGCAGAAAGAAAGCTTATTCTTCCAGAATGTTTGCTTAAAGTGTAGAGACAGAGTAAGTATTCTTAATATTTATATTAACATAGCATTTATACTATGCTGTATGAACGCAAAAATATTTAGATTTAGATTATTTATAAGCCTTTTACCTTATATTTACCTTTCTATTAAGACATAGTCTAATGGAAGTGTAGCATAATGAAAGTAATATTTTTTTACCTTTTAAACTGAGAAGCTGTTTATATCTTCAAGGCTTCCCTGTTGGATACTGCAGAGGGGAAATAAAGCTAAAGAATGAACTAAAGAAAACTTTATGACTGTCCAAGTGTATGAACAGAAAAAGAAGGGAAGAGATTTGGGGTGCAAATGGTTTCTGAGTCCAGCCTTCTACATATATCTGACAAGAAAGGAGTATATAGATGACTTATCTGATAAGCCGTGGGAGATTGTTATGGGTGAATTGTGTTCATTTAAGTTTGGATTTCTGCATCTAACCTTCTTGCTTTAAGGTCCCGCTACAATCAGAAGATTCAGAGGATAAAGTTTCAAGAATGAGTCATTTTACCCTGAAGCAGATATTAAAAGGTTGTCAGATAATCAGCGTGATGAATAATGCTAATTTTCTTCCACTAACAAGCAAAAGAACTACCAAAAAACTCTACTTCATGTGGAGACATCAGAATTTTAGATACCTAAAAGAAACTCAAATTTTCTTTTCTCATTCATTTGTGTATTTATATAAAAGCTGAAAGTGTAGTGCATTAAATGGGCTCCCTACTAAGTGGTAAAGTCACTCAATGTATAATAGTTTGCTAGAGCCTGGGATCTGGCTTCATGCTTTGTGTTTGACTTTGTGTTTTAAATTGAGTTAAACTATTATTTTAAATGATGAAGAAGAGAAGATTTGCAGACCCAAGCAATTGTTATCAAGCAGAACATATTTTGAAAGATTGGCAATGCCATCAGCCATCCCTTGGGAAAACTATTTTATTAATTGTAATTAGTATTATTCATCCAGGCACTTTCAGGTTCCTCTATCGTGAGTATATTCTTTGACCTAGGACATGACTCTTAAATCTGCAAGTCAGTATGAGGGAAGATGTGTACTTACAGCCTGGTTGGGATGTATGAGCATAGCTGCCTGTGCATGACTCTGAAAGTTTAATCAGTTTCGGTAAATCTCTTGCATTCAATTATGGGTTACTGTGTGCTATTTCTATTGACCTCCTTATTGAAGAAAGCTATTAAAGTAGGTATGTTTGTGCACTTCATATGACTGTACCATGGGCAGTTAGAGTGAAGCTTGGGGGAAAATACAACAGAAATGGGCAAATAACTTGGATAATTCAAGACCAGAAAAATATAAATTTATACAATAAATTGTAAGTATACTATAATGAAGAAAACCACCATATATGCTGTAGTTGTTTAAATCAAATGTATGCTGTACTTAACTTCCCTGACTTTGAGAAGTACGTCAGCTTCCTACAAGTAATGGAAAATACTTGCTACGGTGATTTGAGGTTTTATTTCAGACAATCTTGCTGGACCACCTGCTGGTTCTGAAGATCAGCTGTCAACACAAAGGGTGGGTTCATAAAAGATACTCTCACCCTGGTAGAGTAGCAGATATAAGCACAGAGGGCTGCATGCTCTGTTTCCAAAGCTGTGTGGAGAGAGACCACCACTGTACAAGCTGAGTGTGGTGCTGCCAGGTGCAAGTTTCCAGTCAGTAATCTTAGCTAATGGAAACATCCACAAGACACAGCAAAGGGATTATCTAGCATTACTGAAAAAATCTAAGTGGAGCTGGGGCCAGGTGTTGCACAATTAAAATGCTGTGTAGAAAGAGTAAATAACACATGACAAAATAGAAACAGAAAGAATGTAGCGCTGCAACTACTCTGCAGTGTAAATTAAATGTACTGACCAAAATAAAATCTGCTTGTAACTGCATTTGACACATGAAAAAATGAGTTAAGAAAGATGAGTGGGAATAAAACTGAGCTAATGGACTAGGCCTACTTACCAAGTCCTTTGAAAGGGATTCAAAGAATAACGTCACTGTGGAGGACCAGGTGTAAGCACATTTTGTCTCAAACATTCTAAGTGTTATGAAGGGAAAGGTATGATCAAAAGAGAGGGTCCCGTGGAGGTGGGACAGTGCTGTTCTGAGCCAACTTCCTGTCCACCTTGAAACTCATGCTCAGAGCCCCCCCAGCTCATTTCCTGTGTGGGTGCATGAACACAACTGTGCAAAAAAATGTAGTTTACATAGGAGCCATCCACCAGATTAACTACAAAAGGAAGCAAATCAGGCTCCCTCACTCTTTTTTCGTCTCTTTTGCTCTCATTATTTACCCCAGCTCTGGACCATCCATGCAGCAGGGCAAACGTGGGATCTAAGGACTGGTGATATTCTTTTTTCTTGCTCTCTCTTTACTGTCTTTATTTGTCTCCCTCCTTGCTTTGCCTGGGCAAAGTACAGCTATCATATGGTACCCTGAACTCCATGCTGAACTTAGCTGTGGGAGTGGGGATCTTGTGGAAGTGTTTTATGTCTTCGTAGCCAGCACATTTGAGAAATTTCTTGTGAGGAGTTGGGAGCTTATTGAAGTTTACTGTACAAAAATTGGGGCTTGTTAACTTCCACTTGTAAAAGTGTATTTTAAGAATTTAAGGTCTTGTTAGCCAACACCTTTTGAGCCTAAACAGTGGGCTGGTTGCCAGTTATGGCAACTGTACAATAAAATCACAGGTTCCCTGACACATGGTCTGGTATCTTTGTTTAGCTTGACAAGAATTTATAACAAACATCATGGTCCCTAGCAACGGGTCGTGACAGTAACACAAAAGGAAGCACCGGTGAGGACAATGACGAAAAGGCAGTGCAACAGTTCTGAGCTCTGCTGCAGTGAGCTGCACATCTTCAGTCATGAAGGGCAATTGGATCCTTGCTTAGTACATTGTCTGCTCAGGGTAACTTTCATTCTCGCTTCTTCAGACATACCATTACCTTTACTGCTATTATTATTAATAATTTATTTTAATTTTAATATTTTATTTTATTTTATTAACATTTTAAACCTTTGTAAACATAATAACATGTCAGGGAGTTTAAAGTCACAGGTGTTGGAAGTCGTGCAAGCCATTTGGGTAGTAAATATTATATTTACAAATATTAATACAAACAGAAAATTGAGCAACATCTGATTTCAATAGAAACAATAAAAATAGCAGACTATTTCATAAAAATTATGAACTATGACTTCCTAATATGCCTTCAAAACCTTCAAAAATTTAGTCCACCAGTTTATCTCTTTAGATTAAGGTAGGTAGAGCATAATTTCTACAGTTCCAAAATGTTAATACTCATTGCACAAAACAGTGATTCTAGGACATAGTGTCGCTTTGGGTTTTTTTCCAAATTATTTTATATTATTATCATAAGACTTCTATTCCAAATTGCCCATCTTATGTTCCTGTTTTAAATGTGGTTCTGAATGTCGTACAAATATTAGAGTAGGAAGACATCTAACCACTTTTGCCTGATTGAGTACGAAGGCCACAGCAGATTATTTTTTTTTCTAAGCATCAAAAGTGGTGCAGGCAATATATACCAGTGACATCAGCAGGTTATTCAAATATCATGCAGTACAAATTTGAACTATACACCTTATACATAAACTAGAGAATGAGTAATGCAATTGATTGGTGTGGAAATTAACTGTGTGACAAAAATCATTATTATTTCAAAACTGTGGTAGAAATAATTCTCTTGTTGCATGCCAGAATTAGAATTTTAGACCCATTATGGGACTGTAAACCTAAGGAAGCTATCCTTTTCTTTTGTGTTTTCTTTTCCTATTTTTCTTTACCTGTTTACAAATCAATTTGAATACTCTAATAAATTGTCCCATGATATTTCACTCACTAAAGCAGACTGAGCTGAGTATATTGATATGCTTCTAAAGAAGCAAGACTTCTGCACACACCAGAAGTATGAAAAACAATGAATTTTCAGTTTATTACAAACAAAAGAAACCACTGAAATACAGTCATGACGTCTGTTTACTTAACAGCTCTTTTGAACTACCATTAGTGTTAAGTACAGTCATGAAATTATATGTAAGGAGACAAATCATGTTCATGTCTAGTGCCTATCTAGGTGTTTCTTTTTCAAACTGTGAGTGCTACGTAGTGAAAACTTCAGTTTTAGTAGTTGAATATGAACGCCTACCTGAACAAAGGGACACTGGTTGCATGAACAGATACTTCTCTGTTTCAAAGGACATTCATCTCAAAGGTGGAAGAGTGATGTTTCATCTCATTCTCTGATATTCTTGTGAAAACTACTGCCCCTGATTAGCAGACATGAATGTCTTGCATCCCTCTTTGCAGAAACTGCAATGAAATAGCAGATTCCTTAAAAAGTTTCATTTGGTACTACTTTTTTTTTTTAAATTGATGCTTTTCAATGGTCTATAAACTAACAGATAAACCTGCTAAACTGAGAACTTAATTATCTGCAAACTCAAAACGTTTCTGTGGGACTGGATTTGAAGGTGCAGGAACTATGACATTCATTCTGGAAAGCACAGGAGCTTTAAAGAATGATTCAGATGCTGCTAGCAAAGTGTGTATGTACTCTGGACATCACCACACCTGGAGTTCTGATAAATGTCCTATTTTGGAAGGTAAGAACCTAGTGTAGCCAAGCCCTAAATGTCCCTTTCAATAACAGAACATCTGGTGATTAGTCCTGAGTGCTGTCAACTTTCTTTTGTCTCAGCTTCTATGACACTACAGGCTAAACTAGAAATTACTCAGAAATTTAGCTGTTGCTGAGGTTTTAATTAAAGTAGTAGGTTCTATACAACATTGGTTCCTACAGATCAAAAAACTTATTTTTCTTTTATCTAGTAAATTTATCTATTTTTTTAATCTGGAAGAGAATATCCCTGACAGAAGGATTCTAAGAATGAAGAAAGCTCCCCAGGGGAAAAAAAAGGGACATGAAAAAAAGAGGTTTGGGCTTGATTCTGAAGGATGCATTTTTAAAAATGGCCTTCAGTGAAATATTGTCATCCTCAACATCGTTTCTCAGATGCAACCTAACTTTGGAAGCTCCCCAAATTCCTGAAACAACTTAAGTTTCCCACCTTACAGTCAGGGTAAATATCTGAAGATATTGAAGTTTAACAAACAGAAGCACGGTTATTTAAAATTTATGTCTACTTATGGAAACATAAACCCCAAAATCACAGGAAGACTCTGCCTGACAAAAGGAAAGTGCATAGTCATTTCAGTTCAACTTCTGATGCAGACATGTCACTCAAACTTGCTTCACGTTTCACTTCATCTGACAGTTTTTATTGGCAATTTGACACTTACCCTTAAAAGTGATCACTCCAGCTCATGGATCATGCTTATCAGAAGGGAAATCTCTTCATAGCTGTGACTGAGCCCTGTCTGAGCTCTGACTGTTTCAGGGACATAAAAGTAATTACACTTCAAGGTTATAAGTACAGACACATATATTAAAAAATGTATAAAGAGAATTAAGAATGCATATATGATATCAATTCAAATGTCATTACATCAAATAATATAAACACTAGTACACCTTGAAACGATCTCACTTGTATTTTGCTGGTTAATAAAACTGTTCATGCATCATTATTTTGATTTGCCCCTACTTTGCGATGTTAGATAAATTGACTTCCTTATTCAGGTGCACAATACCACGACATATTAAACCTGGTTTGACATTTCTAGAAAGAATAGTGAGAATTTGTGGATTGGAAACATGATAGCTTTCATGCTTATTTAGAGCGATGCAGCAATGTGTGAATTGTTGTTCTACTACATTCACCTTTCACTTCATGTGTTACAAATATTACAGGAGACAGATATTTTCACACATTAATTAGCAATTAAAAACCTTATAAATAAAATCAATCCATAGAAATTTGTCTTATTAAGATGCAAACTATTATTCCAGATGACTTTTAAATAAGAAATAAACAGAAACGCTGAAGACTGACTACTAACCATGCAAGAACATCTTCAAAAACAATTTGTTGAATATTAATGAACTGAAAATGTCATTTCTGGTCCAATTACTACAAGTAATTAGTTTTTTTTTAATTATGGAGGAAGTGGAATTTTAATAAGGTCAATTTTACAATTACAGTTTTGAAAAAAATCCTAATTGTATTGTCATCATCTTATATAAAAAATAGAATCGACTCAATAACATCTGCTGAACTTAATGTAAAGAGAGAAAAAATACTGTGCTAATTCAATAGGAAATGACATTTTAATGAGATAAAGTTTGTTATTAAAGGTGGAAAATAAAATAATTTACCTATGTATTAGTTACAGTAGAAAAAACCTGATGTCATTATATTCAAAAATACTTTATACTAATGATTAAAAGCACAAACATTTACTTTTTCATTTGAAATATTTATTATATAACTGATAAGTTTACTGATATCAAAACACTTGCTTCCTAGCTTGGAGAGATACTACTTTTTACCAATATTTGTTCTAACTTCCGGTTTAATAGTAAAGTTCAGTACTTTGCTATAAAATATAATTCAGTCAAGACTGTATTATCTCTGAAGATTTGAAAGCTCAATGGTGAATACTTTTGTGCACCTTGTTATTTAGTGTTTATCCATGATAAAATATATTCTTATCAAGCCCTTTGATATAACATAAAAAGTTGGTTGCAATTCAAGTAATTTTCACCTTTAACCCAGAATGTGAATTTTATTGAACAGGTTGAAATTTCAATCTTGCATTAAGCTAGCCCAGATGCACGTGGCATTGCCATTACAAGCTAAATTTTCCTAACCATATACTATATCTGCTCTCATAAGCTATGGAATGCAGACCACTTATTACCCATACAAATAGAAATATAGGTCCACAATTTT
>VZTD01001045.1:9373293-9431789 GCA_013397725.1 Rhagologus leucostigma
TTTTTTTTTTTTTTTTTAATGCAGCAAATCATTCTGTTAAAGGAATAAGTACACAGTCGATATATCAGTAAAGATATAAACTGTTGCTTACATTTTGAATAGAGGTTTTCCAGTAATTGCACATCTCTTATTGAACCATCTACACTCTATTGTAGTTCTTTGCTTATGGAAATGTATATATGAAAGCACCATAAGGTTTATTATCTGGCAAAATATATTATAGGGGTCTCTCATCCTCTTTCAGACAGAAAAGAAGGGGTTTTTTATTTTTTATTATTCTAGAGAAGGAAAAAATCTAATTGAAATAAATTGCTACTAGGTCACAAAGTAATAGACCAATATTTTTCTTTAATAAATAAAGGAAATGGATTAAGAAACAAATCTAATAATCAGTAGCACATAATCCCAGGATTACGTGCAGCATTTGTCTTGCAAAGATAGCATTTTAATTAAAGATATGTAAACAGTATATTAACCATAATAATTTTCTAGTCTGTGTGTGTGTGCATTCATCTGATATCCACACTCCATTTATCCAATCTGGTGACTTCCTCATTAAAATTAGGACGAGGTGTCTTCTCAATTACAGCTTTGATGTCCTCTACCCATAAAAATGAACAATGTAGCAGGAACAGCATGCTACCACAGCTTGAGACTTGTTCTGCTTTAGTAGTTCAGCTAGGTCGAAGTGACATTTCAGTGGCATAAATTTCTAGCTTTGGAGATCAAGTCCATCTCTATTTGTACATTTTAAAACTTTATATCACATTTTTCATTTATCAGATATTATGGGATACTCTGCAGATAAATTGTCCAACAGAGCTGATAGTGTTTACCCTGATAAACTCAGATGTTTAATCAGATGTCTTTATGCCTTTATGGTGAGTGGTCTGTTATATTGGAAAATAAGACAGCAAAAAGCAGATTTTTAAAAGAAAAATGTAGATGATTTTTTTCCCTTTAGAAGAAAAGGGAATCAAAAACCAAAGCAGATTTCTCCCTAGTGACTCATCATGTGTCATGGAGACAACAGTCTATCTGAGATATGGCCTAAATATCTGTGACTATGAATCTGAGGATTTTCCAATCAGGTTATTTGACAGCATATTAAATCAAGATAATAAGTTGTAGGTGCACAGAAATAAAAACAAAATTCTTTATGAAAAGAGTAGAGATTTCAGGTAAGCCTTTGTGTCCTTATAGTCCCAGAAAATAAGATGTTGGCATTGCTCGTATCAGATGTCAGGACCCCAGGATTATTATGGATTTGTGCTTCTTGGAGAATTTTATAGCTTGTAATAGTGATCATCAATGGCCAACTGACTATTGTTTACC
This sequence comes from Rhagologus leucostigma, assembly GCA_013397725.1. Lineage (NCBI taxonomy): Eukaryota > Metazoa > Chordata > Aves > Passeriformes > Rhagologus > Rhagologus leucostigma. The sequence continues at coordinate 9,374,629 of VZTD01001045.1, forward strand.
TTAATTTTTGCTTTGCTTGGTAAAATTGGTATAGTATTTAAATAAGCGTATGTACATATGTATATTTGTGTGTGTTCATAGAGGAGTTTTGTGACATGGGATTACTTTATCATTGGAGATTTGTTGTTTTTCCTTAAGCAATGCAGTATAAACTAATATTATTTAATACTTTTTGAGTCTGTTGATAACTCTCCATTATTTCTTAGGGTCAAGATATGTAAAGCACAGATAGTATTTTTGTTAATAACATCGTTTCTGGTTACCCTTGTAATTAAACTTAAAACAGTGTCTGAAAATGTTTACAATTATTAACTTTTTTTCCTAGAGTTTCTGTTTATAAAGATTTAATTATAGTGTGTATGCATATTCACACTATCTGTCTAAACATATTCATACAAACAATCCACTGAGTGTACACTATTATCTTCTTTATCAAGGCACACTTTTACAACACAAGGAGGTGCTACTAGCACAAATGCAAAATACATGAGATAATGCATGGTTATAAGTTTATCTCTCTCCCTTACACATAAAAACAATGCATCCAGCAAAAGAAAACAACACACTAGAAATAATTTTAAATCTTTACATTTAGATTTACATTTTTAAGCATGATGCCAGCAGAAAAGAAGAAAGGAAGAGCTAATATATAACCTTGAGAAAGACTGAACTAATACCTTGTCCCTTGATAAAATTTTAGCACGTCAAATTAATGGATGTATTCTGAAGTCTTATATCCCATAAAGGATACAGGATCCTGGGACACAAGAAATTGTATAAATACCTAGGAAGGACAAAGCCTACATTGCGAAGAGGGAAGAAAAACTGATATTAGTTTTCAAAATAATTAAAATCATGTTCATTTCTGAATTTAGATATCTGAGGGAATGATATATGTTACAACCTTTGCTAATTCAGGATCTCTCATTCAAAATTCTCATCTAAGATTGAAATCTTCAAATCCTTGTTAGAAGGGGTGATCAGGGTTCACATTCACTTTTTTCCTTTTTTTAAAAATCTAGATAAAGACAGACTGCCTTCCTTTTTCTAAATTTCTTGTGTCTCCGTGTCTGTGATTATAAAGAAGAACAGCTAATTTAAAGGCATTTCTTTCAGGAGAATACGGTAGAGAGTAGACAGAAAATTTTCTCATTAAATTATCAAAATCCTCAAAGACAGAACGGAAAGTATAGATCAGCTTAAGAACCCACCTCATTACTAAATCCCCCTTCTCTGGCATTGTTTTTAATCTTCATGTAACAGTCAGGAGTATTTTATGATTCTGGTACACAAACTTCACAAGTAAGAGGATGCAACAAAAAAGAAAGAGAGAAATAAACAAAAGAGAGCATAGTATCCTTCCTTCCCTCTTTTCTGTAGAAGAAAGTGAGAGCAAAATTAAACAAATAGCAGCAGGAACTGCAAATTATTTTCTCAGCTACAAGATAGATATTCTCTGTAAGCCAGAAGAATGGAAAGAAATGCCCAATCAGGCACAAAACCAGCCACTACATTTAGAGTTAAGTATAATAGTAATGAATTTGGATATTTTATGTTGTCTCATTACTTCAAATCTATGCTTCTAAGTAAACATATTTGACTCTAAATAACACAAAAGTAATTCATTCTTTCTCTTAAATAGTAAAAATCAAAAGAATATTAGAACACCATTACTTTTGAAGGAGCCTAGTTTATGCAAGTTTTCTAATTCAGATCACAAAAACAAGCAAGATAAATCCTCCAAACTGCTATATACATAAACATACCCAAAGTGTTAAATCTTTTCTTCTCGCTTAAGAGTTTTTCTTTTTCTTTCTTTTTTGTCTATAAAAAGATACCTAAAAACTAAATACATCACTTTTAAATCACTTAATGGCTCTACTAATAAGGAAGATGTAAATCTAAACCAAAAGAGAACAGAAAAATTAAAACACTGAGATCTTCTCCACTGAAAAGCAAAGGAATACTGAATACTGGGAAAAATAGGAAAATAAAGAAGAGGATATAAGCAGTGTGGATGTAAATTTAAAACTATTGTTTTTCTATATTGTCTTTTCTATCCCTGTAGTTTTAATCTCCTTTTAATTAACTCTCACTTTTGGACCTCAGAATATGGACCTTTCAATTTTTGTATTTCATTTTTTTGTCCATTTTCTTTACATAAGAGATATGCACATCCCAAATTTTCTGAAAGAAATAGCTGTTGAAGCAAATTTCCCATGAGTAAGCCAATAAATAATAAGTTTTGAGTACCAAATAAACCTTATAGGCATGGTATGGTTTAGTATGTTCTGCATGCATGCTCTGGTACCTTAATAGCCTAACTAGCATGGGTAGTATTTTCAGTTGACATCTGAAAATCATGATGCTGAGTCATGTAAACTCTAGTCTATTTTCAAAGAAAGTTTAAAAGCTTGGGCTTTTCATTTGGTAAAAGATAATAAATTATTATAAAATAATGTGAGGGAGAGAAAGGAGGTTCATTGAACAAGAATAAAATGTTGTGTTCTTATAATTTGAACTCATCATCGGTACTGAACTGACATCTAAAAGCTGTCTTCATGGAGCTGGATCCTGTTACAACACAGAATCACAGAACAAAAAGACCATGCCTGGTTCTAGCTTAAATAACTAAATCCTAAATAACTGTCTATATAATTTTTCCTGAGACTTCCTTATGCTTAAAGCATTACTAATAAGGATTTCCTTGATCAGAAATTTTATAAAGCAGACAATATAGTTCTTCTTTGGTTTTTCCGCATTCTTCATTAAAGACAATGCTGAAGTTATGATAATCAAATTAATAATTCTTCACAACAATCACTAAACTATTACTGGTAAAATTCCATTTTGCCTTACAATATCTGTTGTTTAATAAATCTCATTGGGGTAATCTGGTCAAAATACCAACCAATTACGATTGCTAAATTATCTTCAGTACAGCACAAAAAGGTAATTCTTTCGAATGCTGACAGTTTCAGAGGTACAGTTAAGGTTAATGTAAAATCATAGACAGAAAATTAATTTCATAATGAAGTATGCCATGAAAGAGAAACCAGTATAGAATAATAGATACAGATGGCAACATTAGCCCACTGAAGGGACATTCAAAGACTTGCTAAGTACCTAGGAGTAGCATCCTAGTTCATTTTAACTACCTCGTTCAGTTCATGACCTTGTGTTACTCCAGTGAATAATTCTGAATAAACATTAACCTGTAAGTGAGTGTCTGGTGAATTGGACATTAGTCAGAATGATCTCTAATAGACACAGAAGCTGCACTAACTTCATTTTAAGGTTTACCACAGTCAGGGATAAGCCGATTTTAAAAACATTTAATTTAAAACCAATTTACTTATTAACTGAATTACCCACAAATTTGATGAACAGAAGGATTTTGTTTGAACAGCAGGTGCATGCAAAAAGATTGTCACAGATCTCCTGGTAAATTTTAAGCCATCAAAACCCTCCAAAATGTAAGTGTTGTAGAGACTCCAGTGATCTCAATAACAGAATTCTCAGCAGGTTTGCTGGTGTCAGTTACTACGAAGGTTAGACAAACCCTTATGACTAATCACTTACATGGGAAAAAGGTTGTACATCTTCAGCTCACTCAGACTGGAGAGGGGACAGGAAATTCCTTTTATGATCGACAACTTGCAGTACCCAGACTTGGTTGGTTGGTTTGTTGGTTTCTTGGCCCAGTGCTAAACAGAATGAGGTCTTTCCTAGTAAGAGACTCTTGTTTCTGTAATTCAAGTAATACTATCTAGTAAATATTTGCTGTAAAGATTCTTTTAAAGAGTTTCTTACTTGAGAATTCATTGACCATATTTAGCTCAGGAGCAGTACAAGCTTTGGGAGTGGAGAGAGAAAGTTGGAACTCCTCCTTAGAGTAAGTTTTACTAATAGAGGTGAGCCTTGTGGACGTAAAAGGATTGATTTTTTATGAAGAGGTTCAACATCTGGAACTTCTTTTTCTGTTTCGGGTTTTTTTCTTCTTGTTTGGTTGGTTAGTTGTCTTTGTTGGTTTTTTTGTTTGGTTGGTTTGGTATGTTTTTTTTACATTTTTCAGACTGGGAGAAATTCATTGCTATCCATGTATATTTCACATATGCTCATGTGATTATTCTGACATGTCATCAAGACATCTGAATCTAAGGGGAAGCAGGGAAGCCACACTGAGGAGCGTCTTTTTATAATACATTTATTGAAACAACAAGGATTACTTCAAACATGTACTATACTGACAGAGGCCTCTATATATACTCAAAAAATAATGTCTCTTCATTACTTGTCGTTCAGCATTCACGGCACCACAGTTGTTCTCGGAATTGTAGCTTGGAATAAAATGGATACATTTCAAGGATGAGTACATTTTGGATTTGTGTTACCTAAATTAATGGACTGAAGGAGGCTTATACATCAGTTCTGAAAACACGTTAATCTTTTTTGTGGTCATTTATTCTCATAACAATCTTTTTGGACAGCAACAATGTCCCAAACTCACTTTTTTGTTCTTATTCAAAAGATAATTTAGCTAATGAATCATAACAGATTCACATGAAATTCATATGTTCCGTGACCAAATCTGTTTTCTCTCTGCTCTATTATGCATGAAAAATCGTAGACAATTAAACTATCCTAAATCCCCTCAAAATATTTTTCTAAAAAACTATTTTCATTGTGTAAATAAAGCAATGTACACTGCTACAGTACATTGCGTATAACCAATAGCCATACTGTTCTTTTCACCTAAATAGAGAAGACAAGTGAATCCATTGAAGAATAGTTCAAGTAGACCAAAGAAAGTGAGATTCTACAAGAACAGGTAAATTTTTAAAAATTCTGTTTGTGTTCAATTAAAAAAATATTTATAATTTACCTGTATTTACTTATGGCTATGGTGTGCATTTCCTTTTCCTTGTTACGAAAGTGAACAGCTTTGTTCTGCAAGTTAAAAATTGATATGTACCTCTCAATAATATAAATGTATGAATATTTTATTGCTGATCTAAATTAGACATTTTATTCATACATAGCGGAGAGGTATTATTCACTCATTTATCACTGATAATGTAATTAATAAGCTTCATATCTAGCAATAGCCATAAAATTATATTTTTTAAGCTATTAAAATGATAAATTTAGGTATAATGGGCTGATATCAATGATGATAATGAGCTGGCATTTCCTCAGATGTTGTGTATATACTACTCGAGCTAATTGTCTCTAAGAATTTACTAAAGAAGGAAAGAACAACCTAGCTGAACATATTCATTTTAGTTTACAAAATATTCATTGTTTTTTTATCTCCAACATTTATATAGAAGATAAATATCTTCCAAAAGACACAAATAATATCTCAGAGAAAAATTTGAAACCAGTCGCTCCTTTAGTTATTAACTTGCATGTAGTTACAGATAACTTGGAAGGAAAGCATGGGTTTATACTATTTTTATAAGTTAAAAGTCATGCCTAAGAGCTCTACTTGCTCAGAACCGCAGAGAAAAAAAAAAAGCAAGTAAATACTAATGTAGCTCCTAGCAGCCAGGAAGGAAGACTAAATCAAAATAATTTTTTAAAATTAGGAAAAACAATTGCTCAAATTACCTCCAGAACTTGTATTTCTTCTATGTTAGACATGAGTGTAAGATTAGGATTTACAGTTTGAAACCTTGCTCCGGCTTTTTTTTTCTAATGGAGAGTTGTTTTGTTTGATTTTTTCTTTTCACAGAGACAAAGGAGCAATTACTGCCACATGCCATTTAGTAGAAAACTATTAACTGTCAAACACATGAAATTTGGATATCATTTATCAGTGTCTGCCTAATCCTTATGATTTTAAAAAATTCCCTACTTTTTAGGCTGTAGAAACCTACTACAGGGTAAACAGAACACCAAAGGGCTCTGAAGAAAGGCAGAATTTTGGACAACAAAATCTTTTTTTTTCATTTCTTAATGGTTAATCTGTAGCGGAAAAAATCTGTATGTTGGGACCTTACACACATGATTCTGTACCCCCATGGTATATAAATTTTATGTAGCTAGTTTTGTTGAGAATTTCACCCAGAAAGGGGAATTTCAGCTTAAGATCTACAAATCAACCTGTAGAGACACCAACAAATAAGAAGTGTAAAAAACTAGTTAAGGCCATTTAGGCTGCGTGTTATTCAGTGTTCATGTCTTGAAAGAAACTGTAAGAAGCAAATTACATTTCCTTCTTTTCTTTCTTTTTGGGTGTGGGATATGATTTCTTATGCTTGAGTTCCATAATCCTTGGTGATTATGAGTATGTTGTACTAGCTTTTGTAACAAGCCAACATTTGCACCTATTAGTTCTACTAGAATAGAATTCTATTTATGGGTGCACTCAAACATGACAGCTATACTGCTTTGATTTTCTGTACCTTAAATGTAGCATAAACACTCTTAAAATAATATCAGAGCAACATTCTCTGAAGTAGTTGTAAACTCCCCCTTTCAGCTATGTTAATCTTTGCTAGAGATCATAAGGAGAAATGGAACTTTTAAATGGAAGGATACTTGCCGATACATATTAAAGTATAACAGCTTTAGCAGACGGTATTTCTTAAAAGAATTATGGAGTATTTTGACAGGAATCATTTCAGGAGGGAAAAACAGAAATAGCATGGATATTTTACTCTAAAAATTTTCTCCACCTGTCTCACATAAAATTACTTTAAAGGTCTTTGCTGTAAAGTCAATTTAATAGAATTTGTTTAGTCAACTAAATGTAAAAAAAAGGGGCTTTCTAAATATTCTCCTAATTTAATTGACAACAAATATATCTTTATTCAAATACACCTAAGTAATTACACCATAGGATTTTTTTTATACTAATTGAAGAATTTTAGTTGCTTTAGCGTAACCTTCAGGCATGCTGACTTCTAGAATAGAATCCAGAATTCAGTTAGACCCTGAGTCACAGGGCTTCAGGTTGGAACCCCTTTTTTGCTTCCAAGAGCCTTGCACCCTTTTCTGAACACGGTCAAGGCTTCCAGAAAGAGTCCTTCAGTACAGATCCTTACTCCAAACAGTCACCTCATGATTATGAAAATGCAAATTGGTGCAGAGACTGTCACTTTTTCTCTTCTAATACGCCAGGCATGTAGAAACAAGATACACTATTATATAGACTTTTCTAATATCAGGGATCTCAACTTTATTTTTTAGGGGGTATGACCACCTTAAGTATTTTGCGTGGTCTTAAAGTGTTTCTGGTATCAAGTTTTCAAGATAACTGATCTCAGGAAGAGCAGAGGCTGAACAACTGAGGCATTTTCATTCAGAATTTTTGGACTTAGGCATCTCTACAGGAAATTGCATTAAGGATACCGAGACTTTTTTTCCATCTAGCTCCTATTGTGTTTTTATTTACAGCTAATTAAACATTTTCCAGCTTGTAGCTACTACCAAAGAAGCAAAAATGTAATTATGAAAACACTTTCCAAATAAGAAACTTCCTTTTATTTTGGGGAGCTCTGGTTAAGGAAGAGATCTAAAATATCTAATATCTAAAATATTAAGGAGTTGGACTCAATGATCCTTATTTGTCCTTTCAAACACAGGATATTCTATAATTCTATTTTATTTATATTTAATTTATTAATCTATGATTCTATCATCTATTAATCTTTCAGTATCATCTCATTAATTCTTCGGAAGAGAGTTACAGTGATTTTATTTAGGTCAGAAATACACAGGAAGGAATAAATTATGCTGTTTCCTGTAATTCATAGTTTACTACTGCTAGATCTTGTTTTAAAAATCAGAATATCCTAACATACTTGGTTAATCAGGAAAGAATTTCAGAGAGAAAGAGGAATACGTCTTTCATATATCCACACTTGGCAGCAGTTCATATCTTCGTTGAGATGCTCAAGCAGTCCTGGCATGAGCACTAGTTTTGACTGCTTATCACACAATTGTTCAGATTTTCTTCAGAAGATGTACTTATGGGTAGTAATGCCTATGAAATGCTCTGAACAGAAACATATTAACAAGCAAATCATCAGAAAAATGCAACAGTTTGAGTGACTCTCCAATTACCTTAGTTGCATGACATTCTCTTACCCAGAGCAGGAACGCTTTCCTACACAATCAGTAGCAAAACTTTATACTGAAAAATATGCCGGGAAATGAAGAAAACACATCTCTAACTTTCCTATAAAGTACTCAAATCTGAAATTCTTAAGAAAAAAAAAAAGTGTTGATTTTTTAATCTGTATGATTAATATACATTTTAAAGTAATTATCTTACTTTATACCTTCCTAAGACATGAGAGAATGAATATTAGTGAAATTGTGGTCATGGAAACAGATTGCATGTTATTACACAGCTGGAATATAAACATGCTTCAGGCAAGCGAGTATTGTTCTGTCTCTAAATTAGGTTTTCACTTGCAAAAAAAATGTGGGTGTTGTTTGTTTGTTTGTTTTGAGGGAGTAAGTGAAAAATATGCAAGTAAAATTGCGAGGTAGCAGAAATTGGAGATTCATATAAAATAATTCAACATAATAGTGTATCTGAAATCTGGGGTTTGGTGTTGTTAATACAAACCAGTGGCATTTAACACCTTAAGTAATGAAAATATTAAACTATTTGATGACAGTAAAACAGCAGTAATAACAGAACTGAAAATGAGACAGAAAAAAAAAATCTTTCTCAGACACAATAATTCAATGCACTATTCTGCTACCAATGAACAAACCTCAGGGGTGCAACTATTTCCCTGCAGCCAGGGAATATTCAGTAGTTATAAGTCCCAATGCCTCTTTTAACATAAGTGGCAAAATAAATAAACTGGGGGCAGAACATGGGACACCCGTAACCAAACAAACAGAAACTTTATATGGATTTAATTAAGAGATTTAGCATTGCTCACTTGCCCTCCAATAAAGAAAATTTGACTGAAAATCTATTTCACTGAATCCTAAAGAATTGGATGTTCTAATTAAAGCTATAAATAATGTGCAAATGTCATGTATTATTTTATAAGCTATTTTGCTATAATTTTCACAGAATTTCTTGGTAGTGTTATTGCTCTACTTTCTGTAAGCAGCAAATCTGCTACTCCAACCCTCTGTAATTTTTAGACTCACCAAAAAAAAAAAGGAAAGAAAAAATAAGGGAAGAAAAAAAAATAGGTAGAGACTTTATCTTGTCTGGAGCCCCAAGGAAGTTTGGAAGCAGCCACATACTGAGATCTTTCCCAAACAAAATTCTCTGCAGAAAGCAAACATAATATTATGCAAATACAGTACCTCAATAAGGTCTCAGGAAAGAAGGACTTCATAGATTTTAAGAAAGGATAGAAATTTCCCTGGAGTAAAGTATTTACTGTTACATCCTTACATGTTTACTGGGCAGCTGAATAGCAGCTTCCCAAGTGTCCAGTAGATTCAATGCCAGCTGGCTCCAAGAGGGAATGCTGCTCACCAGGACCAAGCCCATGAGTAAAGGTGGCAGCACTTCTGGGATAATGTATTTAAGAAGGGGGAAATACTGCTGTGCAACAGCACTTGGGGACAGGAGTGAAAATAGGTTTCTCTCAACAGCGTTGCAGACACCAGTGAAGAAGGAGGGGAGGACGTGCTCCAGGCACCAGAGCAGAGATTCTCCTGCAGTCTAGAAATGAAAATCGTAAGTGTCTGCATCCTGGGGCAAACACTGCAGTATAGATTCTGTGAATAACAAATGCAGAAGGTAGAGGAGGATGAGAGGATATGACATGACTGGAGGTTCATGAGCTGAGTTCCCAAAAAAGGAACAAAGGACTTATCATGGCACATGGGTAATTTTGAACATTTTAGTTTTTCAGCTAAACAATTATTTAACATGAAGTGCATAACTTTTTCAGAGATCAGAAATTAATATTTCCATAACTTTATACCAATGCTAATTATTAGGGCTGCCGAGATTTTCTTTGATCTGATTTTAATTCAGCAAAAGGACATGGAAAGCACACATATTTATGAGATCTAATTGTCTACTAGCATGCTTATAGGATAAGGTAGCAAGAGCTATTAAACCAAGGCAGGCAGGCCTAGAGCCAAAGATTTACTTACATGTGCAGGTACATGAGCTATGATGTCACAACGAGTGTGCTTTAGTTGTTTACAAATAGATATCTAACATTATTTGAGATACGGTAGATCATCAGAGACATCTCATGTTGCTTGTAGTATTTCACAACTTTCAAGGGATCTGTTGCCTGTTAGAAGGACAACTAGAGGGCAGATAAGACAACCAAGGGGATCTCACGTGCCACTAGTTACTATATTTATATAACTGCATTAAGCCCAACATGTCAGCTCTATTTCAGCAAAATCAATATTCTAATAACTTCTCTAGATTTTAAGCAATAGCTGTCAGATAGGACTCCTGAAGGTTTAGAAGGATGTCCCTGACTCTGTCAGGGACAGATTTTGGCAGTCAGAAAAGATTTTGGCAGGAAGCAGGTAGGGAAACTACAGACTTATCAGAAGTCTAATCTAAGTAGCAGCAGGGCTGACCAGGGAAAGCCTATTGACTTTAGATATCTACATCAAGAACTGCTATTTTTTAATTTATTATTCAGATCACATTTACACCAATGCTTCCGTGTAGAATAATTTTCCTTTCCAGAGCTGGTAGGCTTTTGCTAAGAAAAGTACTCTATAGAGGGTTTAATTATTTTTGTAGCTAAGCCATAGGACTATTTGAAGTTTTGCCATAAAAATTCTGCAGAGGTACTTGAAAAGGAAAAAAGGAAAGTTCAGGCCGTATCTATAAAACTAACCAACAAAAAACTTATCAAATTATATTCAAATTACTAGATACAATCTACTGAGAAACACCCCATAAAATGTCCTAAACAGAGATAAAATTACATTGATATAATACTATTCAAGCGACTAATTGTTCTTCAACATTCAATTGAATTAGATCCAGAAATGAAAAGTTAAGTTTTACATATTATGCAGCTGTGTTTAGTAGTTGTCTTTTAGTCTTTAGGGATGTGTTTTCTTAAGGTATATACAAACTGAAAATTGATCTGTCTGGTAACAGCATTACAGGAATTAATTCTCACCTATGTTTACAAGAATTGTAAGAAGCAAATTCTCTGCTGGCCTACCTTCATTTGAAGTCATTGAAATAATGTCAGGAGAGAATGTGGCAGTGGTTCCAAGTGCATTTTGTGATCATTTTTACAATCATTAGATATTTTATTTTAAATATATTATTGTGTGTCCTGGTTTGTTTATTTTTAGCAACATTTTCTCTTAAATATATCATTTTCTAGATCGTATTTTTCCATACCAACATAACATATTTCAAAGAATGGTTAATTGTTCCTGGCTAATTTATACAATCTCGCAGGCCACCTTTAGTATGTTAGACTTAGAGTTAGTACATTTATTTTTCCACTGTAATTACATCCTGCCTAATTTCTGTTACTCTTTAGACATATAATGCCCAGATGTTCAAAATAACTTAAACTACAGAATTTTTATCCAGCTACACTAAGGGTGATTCTTCATTAGCATATACAATGATGTTAAGTGGTGTACCTATGTCTCTAAGAAGTTTTTAGAAAAGTAATTGCCCTGGCTGCTTTTCTAGCAGGAGTGTGTGTGTGTGTGTATGTACATGTTGGTTGTTTTTCCCTAACTACAGTACAATGTGATATGAGCTTTAAAGTGTCATCTCATTACAGGTTAATAGTATTGAGTGTTGGCTCCAAACACCACTTAGCAATTATGATCCAAGCTGTATACTATATAAATAGCTAATTGTTTAACCTGACATTTCTCATCTATATGAAGGAAATGGATAATAAATTTGACCTTTATTTGAATACTAATTTCATTTGAATTTCCCAAACTAATCATCATCACGTCATACTATTTACTTCTGTTATGTACTTACATGTGGCGGCAACAATGTGGATAACAATATTTGATATTTTCTAATTATGTTTCAGTCCACAAGATAAAAAACCAAAAATATCTAATAAGGCTTGTAAATCATCAGCTATTCTAAAACTAATGACACTTCTCTGCTGTGCATTCCAGGAATCATATCTGATCTCAATGGTCATTATCTATCCTCATCCTATGTTTAAGGCAATTAGGGCTTTTAAGCCAACAGACACAGCAGTTTGTGGAGCAGTTCCTGGGTTCTGCTTTGCCTTCTTCTAAATCTTCTGGGAACTTTGTCCAAGGTCACTGTAAAACTTGTGGGAGGTCTCTGAGAAATATCAAAGTGCCTGCTGCTGACAGAGAAGTATTACCTCGGGGTGCTATGGTTGCCAGCCTCTGGCAACTTCTGACAAGATCTGTGAGCTGTCCTTGACAAAAGGCATCTGCTGGTGAGGAATGGTCAAGCATCCTTGCAGCAGGTGCGAGGGAGGGAGTCATATAAGAGCTGGTCTTGAGCACGGCTCATGTAAGCACCTAACAGATGTAGCCTTCTGTGTAGAAAGGGGTCAGGACTCCGCTCAGGACAGCATATGTGTACTCAGGGATGGACAATCAGGCACTGCAGAGCAGCCACTGCAGCAGCTGTTCCTGTAACATTGGAGGTTTGACCCAGACCAAGTTTCTGGAGGAGGACACAGCTCACCAGCACTAGAGCTGTAGGGAGTGCCTGTAGCAAGGAGGAATATTTCTTGTCTGCAGGAGATGGGCATGCTGGAGAACCACTTGTGTTGAGAAATAAAGAAACTGGAGAGCAGCGGATTATCTCATCTCTGGTTCTACAGAGATCGACTGGATCTTCTCTAAAACCCTTCAGCCTCAAAAGCCTGAGTTCAGAATCCTGAGACGAGACAAAAAGATAAATAAGAGGATCACAGCTTTGGACTTTTCAGAGAAGAGTTCAGCCTCTTCAGAGACCTGCTCGTAAGAGTTCAATACCAGATGGTCCTAGAGTGAAGAGGGGTCTAGGAATGCTGATTTGTTGTATGGGTTTTCTGGGGGATTTCGTCTTACGTACGTGTGTGTATAAATTCACCTTCAAGATCAAGGATGGTCAATCGTGATGGCTCAGTTATCAAGCAAAGGTGGCAGGAGGCTTGCACGGATGAAAAGAGTCATCCTCAACTTAAACATTAGTTACAAAAAATGAGGTAGAAGCAGACACACTGTCTGAGCATGTGGAGATGAGATTTAAAAGGCTAAAGCCCACCTGATACTGAATCTGACAAAGGTTGTGAAGGGCAGTGGGAAGGACGTCTACAGCTAAACCAGCAGTAAAAGGAACTTTGGAAAATATGGGGCCCTGGCTGTAATGGGGCAGAGGAGACTGTGCCAAAGGAATTGGAGTCATTGAATTTCTTGGCCTGTTCCTTCACCTTGGCCTTACTGCTAAATTTGCCCCCAGAAGTCTCAGGCCCCTGAGGCCCATGGGGAGGTTTAGAGCAATGACAGGTGTGCGGGAAAGCTGGACTGGATAATCAGAGGCCCTTCTAACCTCAACTAGTATGCAAGTCTGATGTCAATTTATAAGACAGGTAATTCCATAAGAGAGACGTTTCAAGTATTTTAGTTATTTACATAATTGTGTTAGGTAAAATAGACAATTTTTGGATTGAAAATTTTTTCTTCCAGAGGACTCCAGACAGAGGTACTGAAATACTAAATGGGAATTATAGTCTTTTAACAATTGAATACTTTTTCACGTCTTATGTTTTAGTATTCCTACATGACTAGCTTCTTGATAGATATCTTTGCTAACGGCTTATGTAATTTTATCTGTCACTTCATGACACCTTACAAAATACTTGATGTAAAATGAAAATACATCTAATTTTTGAAAACTAGTGTTTATAATTCCAAAAGAATTTCTATTTAAGTTAATTGAATAAATGAATTAATCATGGGAAGTAATTTTCTCCACATATGAAGGAGGAAACTGTTTATTATGGGAAACAATTCCTTGATATATATTTTTCATCATTAGAAATAATTAAAATTCAAAATGGCTCTGTCAAGTAATTTCTTTCACAAAACATGGTATCTTTAAGACATAAAAACTTACATTAGAAAGCTTTTCATAAACCTCTTGCAAATATTTCATTAATTTAATGTCAACAGTTTGTCTTGAATGGGCTATTTGTTCTTTTTAAATAAATAGTAACATTTTTATAAGTCAATGCCTATTAAAGATTTTGACAGGCCATTTTGTGTTATTTTGGTAATGACTGAAACTAGATTTACAGAAAACAAAATTACTTATGCAGTTGCAATGATCCTTGTGGAAAAATAGTAAAAAATTCTTTCTGTATTCAGGAAAAGAAAAACTAATTTGTTAAAAGTGCAGTCTAAATTTATTATCTTAACAGACAAGCTATATGTGTAGTAAGATATTTTTAATGGGGATGAGAGTCCAGGAGGAAAACACTATTGTCTTTAACTTAAGTTTCCTAAGGCAAAAAAATATATTTAAGTATTATTAGAAGATTTATTTACAGATACTATGTACTAAGTTTCTTTTCTCTGTGTGGGTTTTGGATTTTTTAATTTCCTGATGTTATTAATTTATGTCTTTTGGCGGGGGGAGAGGGAATGGAATTAAAAAGTTCACATAATTAAATGTATATTAAAACCAAGCAGAGAAAGTGTTCTCTGGTCTTACAGAAAAAGACATTTAAAGAAAGAAGATTTCTTTCCCACAGATTTTATTCTCATGTAGAATCTGCCCATACATCTAAACTTTCTTACTTGCCACTAGCTTTTAACCACAACCTTAAGGGAAGATATATTGAGATTATGTCCTTCAGGGATATAGGAGGGTTTTGAAGTTTTGATGGGCACACATTGACATGTAGATTCAGATAAAATGATTTTTAAATTAAACTCTATTTAGTTAGGTATTTATAAAAATTAAAATTGGAAATTAAAAATTAATTTTATGATGATTAATTTTACTTTTAAAGAAAGGCTAGAAACACGAAGCATTGGATATTAAATCTTCATGCTATCTGCAGCCTAATTCAGCTGAAAACCAGACTCTAGGTCTGACACAAATCTAAGACTGAATCCTAATACATATCTACCCTGAGAGAGCCTGAATTGCATTATTTGGCAAGCACTGATGTTGCTGCCTTTGAACATTCTGAGAGGCATTAGTCTCTTACTGAAGGATGGTACAATTTGAGGTCTTGCTCTCAATCACCTTCTGCACTGGCCTCGTTTAACTTATTATTACCAATCATCTACGTGGTGTTATCAACCATAAATAAGAATGTCTAGATACTACCATTTACATTTTTTTATCTCTGAAGCATGAGAGAAAAGCACAAAACTCTTTTATTAAGCAAATCTAGCCATCTAAATAACTTTGAAAACATAAATTATTCTTTCCAAAATAATTTGGAATTTGTGCTCACAACTCTGTCTCCATATTTACCTTTGCAAACAGTGGGGGAAAAGAAGAGAAAGAACAAACCCAGTCAAATCCAGACTGGTCATTTTTGGCATCAGTTTTCATCACTTTTAAAGGGGATCTACCATTAAATGAAGACTTTAGGGTAGAAAAGCATGCTTCCTTTAGCCTGACAGGATAACCAGCAATTGTTTTAAGTGCAGTGGTCACCATCAGAGATTCACATGCTTAACTTGTTCCAAATGTTTGAATTATATAGTGCAGAACTAAAGGCAGAATTACCCCCGAAGGATACCACTTTAAGAGTTTCTGCCTTTCAGTTGCGGCAAAAGTGATTCATAGCTTAAATTAAGAACTTCTAGAACCCTGCAGGGTGAAGCTACCTCATTGGCTTCTGTGATTCTCAGAAGTAATTTTTCTTTCTTTCAGTCAGTGCTATAAAATCCATGGCAGATTTAAGCTTTCATAGAGGATTGGGAGAACAAAACCTAAGCTGGGACAGCTTTGAGAACTAAATCTGGGAGCAGGGGGGACAAATGTTGCTAGACTTCCTTTTGCGAACTATGCAGAAATATTCAAGATCATTTGCATCTTTTTCTCCCTGTTGATTGTTTAATGTATTCATTCCTACTACTCCTGTGCTTCCTATATTCTACCCACAATTAAGATAATGTGTTCGCTTACCTTATTGGCAAGACAGCACACATGAAGACTGATGTGTTACATAATACTCCAAAGGTATCATGGGAGACCAATGGAAAATATATCTTTCAGTCCCTTGCTTTGTTATAGTCTCCAAAAGAAGGACGTGTAATTAGAGCTGTTGAGCTGTATAGGAACTTTATAACATTATTTGCAAAATTTGGACTGAGGCAACATCATAAATATATTCAGAGTGAAGAAAAAGTTGCAATACACTGGAAAAACCTGCCTCTTTCCACATGCTCTTCCCAAATTTGTTTTTGTCACTTCTGTTACTGTGCAGAGCCTCTCTTCGCAACTTCAGTTTACACAAATGATCATCATATGGTTTAATAGAGATGAAGTGAAGTTAAATGAGACCTTTTTTGGTTAATTTTGGTGAGCAGATCATTAGACATTCATTTCAGACAGACCTATTTCCAACCAACTATTCAAAAACAAATATTCAGAAAAATAATGATTATAAAAAGAGAAATCTAATAATTTTTCAAATACTCCTTGCATTTGTCAAATGCTTTTGAAATTTTTGGATGGAATTGAAATCTGCTTTTAAACATTTTTGCATAGATTTCTTTCTCTCAAGCATAGTTTTATTTTAAGAAAGGTAAATGGAGGTAAAGATGCAGAAACTGAGACTTGTGGTGAAGGGGAAGGGAACAAGGATATAATCATGACACATATTTCTCAGCACAACCAGTTCGTAGTGAACTTGTATTTTGTCGTCTTTTATGCATACTTATCCTTCATCATCTCCTGACTCAGTCTAAACAATACCAAAGCTTTCTGCTACTTTTAGTACACTTCCCATATTTCTGTCTTCTAAAGTAGCATAAAAAAAATTTACATATCTTTGCTTTCAAGTACACGGTCCTCCTTTTCTTTCTCTTAATATCTTATGATCCTTTAATTTCACAAAAGGTCTCTCTTTTTCTCTTTCCCTTGTCCAAGCAAATTCCAACATAGGATCTTGCTTCACATAGTGCTTTTTTGAACTACTATCACATACACTAAACTATAATACTTCTTATTGTGTTTTACAGAAGAAGCAGAGAACAGATTCAAAATAAATTTTGATAATTACTTTCTTTCCACAGTGTGATTTCCATTGCATTGCTTCCTAGAAACATTTTAACACTAGACTAACACTAAACACTATGTTAAAAAAGTCATACGTACCAAAGTGAAATTATCTGCCTTTAGCAGAATGGTACTGGCATACTGAAACATTACCATCTTACAATATAATGAAAATTATGTTAGTACTAAATAGGATATTCTAAAGAGTTGCAAAACAAAGCTGTAAAAACTGTGGGGTACCATAGAATGTTTAATTTTTAGCTATGCCACCAAAAGAAGGTAAACAATACCTTGTTTTCAAATTTATTCAAGACCAGGATCATCATCAATAATGCTTTGCACCAAGCTCTGACTCTTGGTTTGTGAACTTATGAGATGATCTTGTTATTATTTCAATTAATTTTTCTGTATCTGTATAAAATAAATGTCATTTATTATCTCAACAAATTTTCTTGAAACAAAAAAACAAAATTGAAAAAATAATAGTCAAATTCAAAATAATTGATTTTTTTCCCCAATATGTTTATAAACATATTGCTCAGTAGGATATCATGTAGTATATGTTTATGAAAAGCACACAAAGAGAAATAAGGGAGCTAAATTGCATTACACTCCTTAGTATCTCCTTTGAAGATATGCATTTGTCCATAGGGCTTAATCTTCTCCACTGGTAAGACAAAAAGTCTTACTTGGTAACAAACTATGCTTCCCTAACGTGCATTTTGGAGACTGGAAAAGCCATAATCATGAAAATTCTGAGAACAATTTCATCCTCACTAACAATTATGCATGACTATTTGGGATAAGAATTTTGCTGGGATGTTTTCATAGAGGTTCAGACACCAGCTGTCAGCATATGACAATCTCTATACAATAAAATGGGGAGTTTAATGAAGAACTACAATAATAAAACAACAAAATTTCTAAATTATACTTGCCAAAACAGAAGTTCCTAAACAACATAGAGTTTATTCAGGTGGATATCTGTCTTTTGAGTCTTGTCTTAACCTTTTAAAATGATCTTAAAACAGTTTTTAGTGCTCCTTGTTCAGTAATTAAATATAAACCAGCATATTTTGGGCTGTTCTGTTGACTTGTTCTTATCACACAACAGAGCCCTAACAAAGTCCTATGGTTTGCTAAAACATCAAGGAATTGTGGCACATGATTATCACAGCACTTATGGGAAGGCAAGCCTTGTTCTCTGTGCACAACCATTTGCACTGACACAGAAGAGTGAAAGCTGTGTATAACACGCTACTTTGTCTTTCACCCATTTCCTATATTTTCACTAGTACCATGCATGGCTTTTTTATATTGAGTGATTGGACAAGACGAAGAGCAACAGAAAGCTTCTCACAAACACAGACACATGCACATAACTCACAGAAAGACGATGCACCATCAACAGCAGCAAAAAGCAGGGCTCCTGACCATTTCCAAGGAAATAGGGACACAAATTGCCAAGGACCAGGCAGAATTAGCTGGGAGTTTGCAGCACAGAGCTATATCGCAATAACTGTCCATGTCTGTGCTTCAGCACCTCATAGCAGAGGCAGCTTATTCCTCGTTTCTTAATGTCAAGCTTCCTTTCTTATTCTTATTACTGTGTTTGCTGAGACTAAATTATTTGAAATAGAGTATATTTGCCTAAAAGTATAAAGTAATGGTCTAGTCTTACTGCAGACTGGCAATTTGCAGGGAGTTATGGGAAGAACCCATTTCTAACGTATGATACTCATTAGGAACATTTAAATGCCTCTTTGTATTTATAGATTGCAAGAGAATTTACTTCCGTTTCCCTAATTCCTTCCACCTGAGGATATTAAAGCTCCTCACAAAATTGTATAAAGCCTCACTGCTCTACTTATGGTAAATGACTATGATTACCCTCTTGTTTCTGATAGGGCAATTGGAACTTTGGGAAGACTGACTTGAACTAATGTAGTAGTGGTGAAATTCTAGGCTATATCATACTTTTCTAACTCATTAAAGTTCTATCCCTGTAATTTGTTGAATACTTAATGTTAAAATTTGAATCAGGAATACTGAATTTGATATAAAGCTATATAGCTGATATAAAGATAAATTCTAAGCATTTAAAATATCCAGAAGGTAAATATAGAAAAAAACCACAAAGATTTGCAAGAACAGTATTAGTTCATAACTACCATCAGATAATAATTTATCAAAAAAGGACTGGAAATCCATTGAGGGTCATTTAAATTTTAAAATTTAATAAACTGGATGTCTCCAATTTGAAATAAGTAACTTGAGGCATCTTGAAGAGCCTGCTGTTTGAAAAGATGTTGATTTCTTCAGTGTCCGTAGGGGTATGAGACAGTCCAACACTGAAGCAGCCTTAATTCCTAGATTTTGGGGTGTTTTTTTAATCTCTAACATCGTTGGAGAAAATAATCCCTGTTTCATATGATGTTTACACAGTGCCTACTTCAGTGGAATAACTGTAGTGTAATAAGTACTCATAAAAATTTTGCCATTATACAATATATCAGCTTCTTTAAAATAATATATTCTTTAAAACTATCTGGTACTTACATTTATATTAATAATCAAAATAATGTTAAAATAATTAACAGAGCAATAATAAATATAATTAGACTGTTGTACCTTAAAATTATCAATATTAATACACAGCAACATTTTTAATTCCAAGTTCTAATAATAATATTTATAGTCAAAAGCTTCTGGCAAAAAGAAAGCATAACGCGTTATTTTGAAGGGCATTTTTTCAATTGGCCTATATTATCTCCTTTTCTAGTAACTGTTATTTAAAATTCATATGATTTTTATATCAGATTTAGCTCCACCAGAGCATGAACATTTTATAATTCATACAAGAAATATTAGCCTGCAAGCAATACCATATTAACACAAGCCTTTGTACTGTGTGAAGACTAAATTATTAATATTAAAATGAAGAAAGAGGAAATAACCGTCATGAGACACAACAAAATGCCATTTTATTATGGCACTGTCTTTTTAGGCACAAAGCATCTTATTGCTTGTTATTCGTTCTGTTTCAAGTAGTTTATTTCATGTTTAAAAGGGAAGAAATAATTACCTTTTTTCAACTTTTTTTCTCATTTATATTTAGAACTCTGGCCTTCTGCTGAAACAGATAACCTTTCCTTCATGAGACAACACTGAAGTGCAATTCTTCCCATTTGGAAGATCTGTATGCTTAAAGATCACTGCCACTGTATATTCACCTGGAATCCAGCTATGAAATCATGCAACACACTTGTTCTCTGGTAAAAGTCATAAACCAACGAGGTAGTGAACAAATACCAGAGTGACATTGGGTTCAATAACAGAGAAAGGAAACGATGAATAAACATTTTTAGCATCTTCCACAGGTGACCCAGTTTTTCATTTATAGTTAAAAGTTGCATGGTTGTGAGTTGTGGATGAAGTTGTTATTTAATTGCAAGTATAATTTATGCCTGAGCATGGGCTATTTAGGACTTAGGGATTTAATTAACTTTTTTTTTTTAAATATTTAACTACTCGACGTATTTGACTTCTTCATGTTGTGAAGCCATTTGATTTCAAATACACACTGAACTCTGAAATATTTTGGTTCATAACTTCATGTGAAAGATCATATAATTTTCAGAGTGAACTTGTTCAACTTCTTCACATCTTTGCTCGCTTATACACTTGTATCTATGATATTTAGTAAGCGGTGGTAAATTCTGAACATATTACTTTTTTGCATTTTTTGCTAAAAGGGATTTATAAAAACAGCATTTCACTACAGATTTTGGGTATTCATAATCACTTCAGCTTCTTAGTATAGAGTAAAAGTATATGTTTTCTTAAAATGACACATATGTTAACAATTAGCAAAAGCCCAAAAGGCATCTTAAGCTTTTTCATAGGTAAAGAGGAAAAGTGGTGAAAATCTCTCTGTACACGGCTCTCAGCGGTGTGTCAGAGCTGTCTTTTAGCATAGGCAGTGAGACTTTTACAATGACCATAACAGTAACTCATAATTCAACTGCAGTATGTTTTTTATCCTTTTTACAGCATGAAGAAGAGTGAGGAAATTCTGTCATTAATCTCTAAAACCATTCACCTCATCACCATGATTTCAACATTTGCAAGGAATGATGAACATTACTGTTTCTAAGACATGCTTTAGTAAGCATGGCTTTCCACAGTGGACATGCGCACAGCGTGTCCAGAGGCAGGTGACCAAGATGGTGAAAGGCCTTGAGGGCAAGACTTACAAGGAGCAGCTGAGGTCACTTGGCTTATTCGACTTGGATAAGACTGAGAGGTGACCTCATCTCAGTCTACAAGTTCCTGAAGGTCGGCAGCACAGAGGGAGATGCTATCTCTGTGTGTGGTAGGACACAAGGAAATGGAATAAAGCTGTATCAGGAGAAGTCCAGGATGGACACTGGGAAAGGGTTCTTCACTGAGGGGGTGATTGGATACTGGAACAGGCTCTCCCGAGAAGGGTCATGACACCAAGCCTGTCAGAGTCCAAGGAGCATCTGGACAACGAACTTAGTCCTGAGAGTAGCAGGGAGTTGGATTCAATGATCTGTATGGGTCACTTTCAGCTTGAAATATTCTCTGTCCTGAGATACTCTCTGTCCTGGAGCTACTTATTTACTGGGCTGTCAGCCAAGCACAGTCAGACTCAAAAACAGAAGGCATTTATCCATTATCTGTTATTTACACAGAAATGTAAAACATATCAATGCAGAGTAACGAAAAGTAATTTTTTTAACTAATGAAGGGGTGGTTAAGAAAGAAAGAATCCTAGTGCATTCCTAGACATCATTTTAAAAAGAGGACAAATTTTTCACCATCAAATAGTAACACTGGTTTATAATCAAAGGAAATGGTATAGTGGAGAGGGCTGAGAAACATTTACAAACAGAAAACCTCCATCCCAGAAATATAGCACTTATTTGACTCAAAGAAAAAGAGAAACAGCACTTGACAAAAGTTTAGCTTTTCAAAACTTAGTTGTCCTGAGATGCGCTGCACAAAATCTTGATTGTTAGGAGTGGGCCTAATAATTTTGCATTCAAAAAAGCTCCAATAGTTTCTGCAAACAAAAGAGAAGTCTGATAAACTTTGGGTGATAACAAAGGATTTGAAAATGCTCACAGGAGGGGTAGAGAACTGTTAACATGTTAATCAAGTTTTCATTTACAGTTTTGTCAGTGAAAACAACTATTCTTATGGCTTGTAATAACTTTGCAATTGCACATTTTAGCTGGAGACCACAATTATGTGGCAGTTTGTGAAGTGCCTAGTGAATATAGACAAAGGTGAGAAGTATATGTTGTCCACTGTAAATGTGTTTGCAAGCTTGGGTGAAAGTTCATAGTGGAAAGAGGCTGTAAGAACAAAACAGCAAGCAAGATGAAGTAAAGCTGTATGTTAACCCAGACTAACTCCACAAAACGTGAGACACATCTTTTCTTCTGTTGAAGTCCACCTGGAGCATGGGAGTTTGAAATCCAGAATCAAGAAGTAAAAACTGGAATTTAAAACATAAGGAGCAAAACGGATTAGGCCGTGGTGTTCAGTCCTGACTTACACATGCTGCATAATGTCCCCACGGTGTGGAGGCTCTAAGCACGAGGCTCACCAGATTAACAAATAGTGGTGCAAATGGAAACTGGGAATGAAAGTGATCATGAAGTCCCTTGCTTCAGTGAGTTTCAGGCCTGTTTGGAAAACAGTAATGTAACTACAGTTTTATGTCCTTCAGTGGAAAGATGAAATACCAAATCTTAATATCAGTAAATCTCTTAATTGTCTTCCTATTAAAACTTATTGAGATTTTAACTTCATATGAAGCAAATAATTGTGGAGAATGTTTTATTTCTCCTTGAACAAATATCCAACATATGTGGATATTAGTGTACCTGAAAGACAGATGAAGATCCTTTACATAATTTTTTTACAAAAATATTGTGTTCAGTGATGTTTTGCTAAAATATCACTGTTCAGAAAGAAAGCTCATTGGTGAAGACAAAAGTAATTTTCCAGCTGACTACAGCAAAGTTTTATTTGCTCTATCTGCAAGCTATCAAAACATATTCACAAGGACTTCAAGACTGAAAAACACCTGTTTTGACTTGAATGATGTACACAATTTCATATACCAAACTAATTTAATCAACCCCATTATCTGCACACGTGTAAGCCACCCGTAAAAATATTTTAACTCTCTCACATCACACTGTACAATCCTGTAGAACCTGAACATAATGTATTGTCCTTGAGATGACATTCCTTGTGAAATCTCTTCTGTAACTATAGTAATTTGCAGGAAGTTACAATCAGTTATTTCTTTTGCAAAACAGTAATATTGCTTAAAAATGAAGATGATAGTTTATTTCAATTGTAAACTGGTCATATATAAAAAGAAATAATCATTTTCAGTTTCCAGAAAAGGACACCTTTGACGCACACTACACAGCATGCTGAGACACTTCTACTACTTCAGACTGCCTTTGCAGTACAAATGCAGATCAGTTATATTGGAGTTGCAGATTATTAAAGTAACACAGCAGGGTAAAAAGCCAATGCTGACTTGACATGGACTCGCTAAGAGCAGTTCTTAAAGAAATTCTGATAGGTCTCAGACACTGCTATTTAGAAATTCTGATAGGTCTCAGACACTGCTATTTAGAATATTTTTTAGAGAACTTCACCTCCACACAGTATCAAATGTTCTTACTTATATTTTGAATATGTGTTTGCATTGGAAAGGAGATCGTCTTAAAGGCATAGCCTGGAACTTCTCTATCTGCAATAAAGATGCAGGATAAAAAAGAAAAAAAGACTGTCAATAATTCAGTACCTTTGATGCCGGCCTGTATATTCTCATTTAAAGTGGAAAAGACCTGCATATGTTTTGGGATCCATGTGATATTTAGTAGCACCCTTTAGTATCAAGCATCCATAAAATAAGAAAAAAAAGAACAACTTTTCTCTACAAATCAAGTATTGCAAATGATTTCTCAGTTCGTGGAAATGGATGGCTGCAAATGCAGCAGTTTTTGAAACCCAATACAATCCTTTAATCTCATCAGGAGCACTCAATGTTCCTTACTGTCTGAGAACTAAATTTTAAGCTGTTGAATACAGTATCTCTTACTTAAAATGGTGCTAAAATTTCTATAACAAATAATTACTATTAGATTGACTGTCAATTCTGTGAGTGAACCTCTTTCTCAAACAGGACTTTTCCTTTAACACTGTTATTTTTATTAGCAAAATTCAGGTTTTGCTGATAGGATAGTGTTCAGTGGTTTCAAAATTATTTGCCATGTGCACGAGCATAGCAGAAAATCAGTTTTGTTTAGGATGTGAAGATCACTGTGCACAATTATGCAATCCAGCAAGTGTTCAGTATGAAATAGAAGTCATATTTACTTGCAAAGAGTTTACCACAGGAAGTTTGTTCCTCAGTAGCTCTCTGGATTGAACCTAGGTTTAGTACATCACAAACCTCTAAAGCATTTTGCCTAAATAGATTTATGTCACTATAGAGACTGTTGGGCCAGTTTCCAGGACTAACTTGACAGAATAAGGATGACCTCCTAAGATAATAAAAATATTTAGAATACACATTGTGTATTAGAGTATACACACTGTGTTTGGGATTGCTTATATTCACACAACAACACTATCTCACCCACATCATATAGCTGCTGATCAAACTGTGTGATGACAATACCTTTAATTTTTATAATGTTGGTTACACCAGTATTTTATGCTGGTGTTTACCAAGAACATTTTGGTTTCTTGCAGAGTTTTTGGTTTGTTTTTTTTCCCTTTTACCTTTCTTTTGCTTTTTTGGTTTTTCCCTGTATTATGAGATTTGGGGGTGGTGAATTTCTTTTCTTTTTTTAGTACGATGTTTATTAAGTGAGATCTGTATGTTGTTTGAATTGATCTTGCTTTATCTGTTTTAGGAACAGTGCTTCCATGTTTCAGTTACAGCTTTCTCCTGGAGAATGTGTACTCTTTGCTGGGTTAGAAACCAGCTGAGTGGTCGAGCCCAGAGAGGGGTGATGAATGGAGTTACATCCAGCCAGCAGCTGGTCACAAGTGGTTGTGAGACTGGCAAAAATGATTACTGGCTCAAAACAACTGAAATGGATGCTCAAGCATGTGTTCTTTTATAAGGAAAAAAAAATTTAAATGGTTTTCTAGGAGCTGATTTCAAATGACCTTAGCTATCAAACTTCTAAACTGGTATGCAATAACTTCCTTCTAGGCAGCAAATGGCATTTCGTTGACTCAGCTCTACATATGTCAGCAAATTTTATCACATTTAGCAGTAAAAATAGCTTTACATACAGAAGTATTTTATGCAGTGAATGGGCTATATTCTTTTAGAATCTGACCAAGGAAACATGTAACTCTTAACATTCTGCTACAAGGCAATGTAGGCTTAGCACACACTTGGATGCCTCAGGTCTTTCTTTCTTATGACTCATCACTAGGCAGTTTTCAAATACCCTGACCCAAGCATTAAAAATGAAATTATAGACTCACCATTTCTTTGCAGTGTAGCAAGATCATCTAATCACTCCTGTTGTGTAAAAAAGCGAGAATAGTAAGTTATGTTCTAAAACATTAAAAATACTACAGAAGAAAAACTGCAGTAATCACACTAGCCACCAAGGTCAACAAATTTAAAAAGATCATTCCTTTTTTATTTACGTAGATCATTTGAGTGTGTCTCTTTCATATTTTCAGCCAAAAAAAAAAATTCCACAATATGATATCTACAGTCTGCTTATAAGAGCTGCCAGGACAAAATCGTGACCAGGTCTAAGAAGGCTGCAAAGCCATACAGCAAGAAATTAATGTTAAAATTTTCCTCTGCAAAGCTGACTCTTAGTTCAGAAACCTGCTTCACAGGCAATGACCTCTTCCCTGACATGCAATCTTACTAGGTTCAATGTAGGCCTATGCAGAAAAGTGCTCCATAATACAAGTTTTATTTTTTGAGAAAATGTCTGTAGCAAAAGTGAAGAGCACAGTCTCATAGCTTGTACATACATACACACACAAAAGTTAAGTTCTAAATTTCATAATTTGTGTAAGAAAAAATTTCCAAAATAGGCTTTCCAGACCCCACAATATATGAATCTCTACTGTCTATTTTTTTTACATCATTTTTTATAACTATTTGTGGGACAACAAATAATAAGTAGTTCTGGGATTTTTTTGTTGTTCCTATGAATGTTATTCACATTATGTGAGGCATTCTAATATATGTGGCTGCATTTGCAAGTGGAGGGAGCAGGAGAGACAACACATTTGAATACAAAACCAACAGCTGAAATATGGTCTAAAAATAAAATAGGGACAGATGAGGGCTCCTGAAAAAGAAATCCTGGGAAAATGTCATAGATTTTTGTAGATATTTTTGTCAGAGATTAAATAACTCTTTGCTTTTTAACTTTCGGTGAGTTTATATTACATTTTCACATTACCAGTAGAACAGAAAAGCTTATTTGCATGTCTGCTTGTGCTGCACAGCAAATTTCTTAGTATCCAACAATAAAACTCAGGTACTGCAGACTTGTATGCAGGTAAGTGTCTCTGGAGAGTTTACATAATTGCAATCTATATATGAAGAGATGAAAATACGTAATAAAATTACTTCAGAGAATTAAAAATAAAGGCAAATTCCTATACTGAATAAAACCAGAAATTATCAGGTTAAAATAAAATAATAATAACTTATTTCTCATAGTAATTAAAGTCCAGCCAAATATTTAAAACATAAATAACTAAAAATTAGCCCCAGAAATTAATATCTCAGCAGATATAGTCTCAAAAAAAAAATTACACACATGATAAGAAAAATAAAAAAATCCCAAACAGAATGTCAAAAAGAAATGTCAGTTTTATAAAATAAAGTTTTTCCAGTATGTAAATATTTAAGCATTCTTATTATTTTGAACATATTTGAACTCCCCTAAAGAAACCAATTTTGTACTTCAAGACCTAAATGACCCTTGCTCAAGCAGTACAATTGATTAAAGACATAGATTAGTATCAGTCTGCATTAAACTAATTTCTTTGTAGAATGAAACTGTGAGAAACCAGGAGTAACTTTCTCAGCAATTCTTTGAGTTGTGGACTTCAGTTAAACTTTCAGAATATGTGAAAGGAAATCATTATTCTGATTCTGTTTCTGAGTAATTTTTACAGGGTTGATTTGCACAAAGGCTAAATGGGAGCTGTTAACTGAAGACTGACACTTTCTTCTAAATATTAATTTTTATATTTATATTTAATATAAATATATGACTTGTATTTCTGTGTGTAGAAAGTAATAAAATCAAGGGGAAAATATCAAATAACAAAACTTCTGGACTGAAACTAAAATTTCAGTTTCTGAGGAAAAGTGAAAAAAAAGGATAGTAGATGCGAACGAAAACTTGAATTGAGAATCACTTGTAGTACCTAAAATATGTCTATTAAAAAAAAAATCACAAAACCAAGAGCAACAAAAACAAGCAAACAAAACCAGGAAAAAAAAGATAATCCTTTCTTGTCAATGGCAGTGAAAATATGGAACATATTTATTTTTGTTATATTCCAGTACCTAAAAAATCCCAAATGGGAGCTTTGCATCATGCCAGACAGTAACATTTTAACATTCCTGCTAGTGAAATTTATGCTAATTTTAGGAAGATGGTAAGGGATTCACTGTTATTGGTAGCTGTAGTACCAAAATAACAGACCTCTGGCCCAGTCAGCGCCTTTCTCTTTTTTAGTCTTACACTTCCATGAATAAAAATAACACTGTGAAATAATGTGTTCTGTGGTTGACACTTAGTTTCTTAATTTCCACTGCCAAGTAAATTTCTTGCTGCCAAGTTGTAAACTGTTGAAATATAGGGTTTGTAATATAAGTGCTGCTACAACCTTGAATATAACTGAGAAAATGACACAACTATAATTATGCTCTATGAGAAACATAATAATGTATTCTGAACTCATAATTTGGTCATTTATTTTCTATAATTGCCTTTTTACTTTCTCATTAAATGAACCTTTTTAATTTTATAAACAGCATAGTCCTCTTTTTAAAACTTAGATTGGCTTCTCCTTTGTTAGCCCTGAATTTCTTAGCTGTATACACCCTCCTTGTCCCTCTCTATTATTTCTGCAGTGATTTGGGACTGTGTGATACAGAAGTCTAAGGACCAGACTTGCAAGTATAGACTGCAACTCCTTTAAAGAGAACCTCTAAATTTCTCCCGTACTTGACTTAAGTGTCTAATATATTTCTAAAATAAAATTAAAAAAAAAAAAAGTCAAAGTCAAAACCTAATTCTAACAAAGATACAGAGGCCCAAACCAGGTGGTGGGTTTTTCTTTATTTTAACTTCAGCCAACCAAAAGCAAAGCCTAAAGGAAAGCTAATTGTCACTTCTTTTTCTGAATCATCTCGTGATTATTGTGATTAATGTGATTTCAGCGTGATTAATCAACTTAGGCGACACTTACTTCTCTTGCTGGAACCTGGAAAATGAGATACTATATCACGGAACTCTTAAGGAAACCTCCCAGCCTGACCATTCTCAAGCCTCTCTGGCAGTCACACTCCCAAGGCCAGAGACTTTCACTGCTGGGACCGGAGCCCCTTCACAGCAGCAGCTCCAGAGACCGGAGGGGAGCCCCGCTTGACTCCCTGCACACCCCACTCACACTCAGACACACCAGGTTTCCTCACCGCTTCGATCCCAGGTTTCCCGTTGCAGAGTCTCAGATGTCTCGTTCCATAAAGCCATTTATTGACGGCGCAGCGACATTGGTGCTTCTGAGGAGGGGCCCCAACAAAGGAACCCCATGGCTTTTGCACCCTCACAGTCCATCCGCAAGTCTCACTCTTCCTCCTAGGGCCCTGCTCCTACCCCTCTCCGTGTCCATCCAGCTGGCTGGCTGTCACCCCCTTTCACCTCCTTTGTTATCCAAAAGGTCTGCCCATTCACGTGGCCGGCACCACCATCTTCGTTCTCTTTGTTATCCCAAAGGGTGACAGTTCACAGTCTCTTGTCTCGGGCTCCCACCTAAGCTCAATCTGCATCTCCATCTGCAGCTTTCGAGCCCAGCTACCTAGACCAGATGTATTCCTCAATTGCAGATAGATAACAGTGGGAAGATTACAGAGTTTAGGATGATGCTTCTCCTAAAAGAGATACTTTTAGTCAAAATTCTAAGTTCTCTCATTAGTCTCACTTGCCTGTCTTCACTTTTATATTTTGGCTTCTCAGGTGCAATAATGGATTTCAATTTGTGGTAACAGAAATAATTAGGTAATTTAGTCTGACCTTCTGTATAACTCAGACCATGAAATATCTTTCAGTTACTTCTTTTAATGACTACGGCAATTTGTGCTATTCAGTTATTGTAAACAGAATTTTTGAGGGAAAAAAAACCCCTTCAAAATCCTTCTATTTTTATATAATAGTCCTGATTCCAAACCTGACAAGGCAGCAAATATTCACAGTACTCCTGAATTAACTCAGAAGAAATGAAGTAAATAAAAAGTAAAAACAAATAAACAAAACAGAAAACCGGTCATTTATCTGAGCTGGTTTATTTCTATCTATCAGTATCCACAACCCCCTTTTTTCCCCCAGAATGAAGCAACATCACATCAAGACTTAAATAGTCATGCTTCAGTTGGTCCCCAAAAGATGCTCATCTCATGCTACATGCAATCCTTTTCCTTCGACAATAACTTTGACTTTAGGTGTTTCCTGTACGGTGGAACTGTGAATACACACTTCGGAATACTCCAGAACTGTGAAACACACCTTTGTGCCACTACTACTGTTTGCAAAACTGTATTACATATCTGATTAACAAAACAACTCGGGATAAAAGGACCTGTGAATAACAGTCCTGCACAAGAAAATAGGTGCTATTTTTCAGAGAAAAAGTTTATTACAGACTTAGAGTAGTTGAAACAGTAATAGAACAAAATGTGTGTGTAGGTCTCAATTTTATTAATACTTGAAGTCTATAGAAACTTCTTAGAAATATATTTGCAAGTTTCCTCCATTTATGCAGGTGCTTTTGTATATATTCCCGACAATTACACCAAAAGACATGGTGTACTACTCAACAGATCTACAGATTGATCTGAAAAGGTCTAAATTATAGTTTTCACTTTTCATCATGCTTTTAAAGAAATGCATTCCCTATTCTGTCAATTTTTAAATTGTCAGTAGACTAAGAATGCCAGTCTCTTTTAAATACACTCCCAAATTCAACAGGAATACAGACTGAATATTTTAAAGCTTTTAAAGCTGTAATGCAATGAAGGGAAATAAATACAATCTGAAATTTGTCTTCAAATGTTTTCTCTTCCATTGCTATCTAATAGAATAATTATAGTGCAGTCTCAGATTTTATTCTCTGACCTCAAGTAATTGTCATTCTAAAACATGTGCAAACTACATGAGAAGTAAAAACAACAAACCACACACACACACACAGAGACAACACACAAAAAAACCAACTAAGCAATGAAACAAGAAACCCCTGAACCCTTTTCAAACACCCCACAAAATCCACGCAAGGCTGACTGAAAGAGATATAGAAAAAATGTCTACAAATTTCTGATAGGTAGGAGTAAAGGACATAGAGCCAGATTCTTCTTAGTCACACCCAGTGACATTACAAGAGTAAATGGGCAAAAATTCAAGAAAATTCCAGTCAACCATAACAAAAATGCTGTGATAATGGTCAAACATTGAAACAGGTTGCTGAGAGAAGTCATATTGCCTCCACCCTTGGAGGTAATCAAAACCCAGCTGAATATGATCCTGCATTGAGTAGGAGGCCTTCAGAAATGTGCTGAAATACTTGTATGATAATTATTATCTTGAAAGGCCATTCATCATTTAATTAATTTCAGTTCAATAGCCAGTGACCTTGCTTATCACCCTACCCCTTACTCCCTCTGAGGTTAGAGTGAAATACCTGAGAACAAGTCTATCAAGTACGCTTAAGTCTCTTTGAAAAAACAACATGACATTAGTGGACTCGAAGGGGTGACGGGAAGATCAATTTTTGCTGAGGTTGTCCAATCAGTCATATACAACTGCATTAACATTGCTCCAGTGTTCTCTTTGTCTTTACAGTCACCCTATGCACTGACTATGAATGTGGGAAAAGACTGACCCAGAGGCAAGAGGAGATCAGGAATAGCACGGTACTTTATCTGGAAGAAGGAGAAGAGGCAGCAGTGGCTGTTTATTCTGATGCAGAGACATGTAGTTTATATTGATTAAGTCAGGGAAGCCAAGACTATGTGACCTTTTAAGGCTGAACAGCAGGTATCTTTCACAGTGAAAGTGACAGCAGGAACATTCCAAACATATTCTTTTATGGTGTACATTAAAGTCCCCAAAAAATTTGCTTAGTATTAGTTAAATACGAATGTGGATTTGTATTACTTACAAACATAATCAATCTTTTATTATCTAATATTTGGTGATTTTAAAACAAAAAAATAAAAATATTATTTTTTAAGTTTCTTACCAAAATCTGAAATCATACAACATGGCACAGTTACCTGTGTCTGATGGGCACCTCTATCAAGAGTAAGAAATTTGAATCAAAAATCAGCTTGTTAGCAGTTTTAAAATCAGCTAATTCTTATTTAACAAGGTCTTACCTCAGCTTCTCCTGTGTATATTTCTAAAAGAAAACCAAAGGAATTTGTGAGGGAGCACTAACCAAATGGACCCATGCACTTTAAAAATAAAGGACAAAGTTCAATAATTGCAGTAAGTAATCCTCAAAGCTAGAAAGTAGTTTTCCTATGTCCACCTGGTATCAATCAGCATGGTATCTTATTAGCTAAAAAACTTTTCTAAGCAGTATTTATGCTGACAAAGAAAGGAAAAGAGAGAACCAAATAATATTATTCAGCTACAAACACTTTAAAATAAACTTTTTAAAAAGCTCAGGGCATTATTTAGACTCCCAGTCTTTTGTAAGTTATTACTGTTTTGACTTGTGTGGAAAAGAAAGCTGCAATTACCTGTAAGTATAGACTTACTGCTGTGCTAAGTTTCAGCTTTCTTCTTTGACAGTACTGCAGGTTACTAATTACAGTTTGACTGCAAAAATAAACTTATCAGGTTAGCAACTGCCTTTTTAAAGGGAGTTGAAAGAACAGAATTTATGTTGAGGTGAAAGAGATTCTTGTGAAATTTCTAAACAACAGTCTCTCAACTGCTATGGTAGATGCTTTGTAAATTGCATAAATTCCCACTGTGTAGTATGAACATTCAAAATTAAAGTGGTATTTGGCTGAAAAAACATCGAAATGAAAAATGCTGGAGATGTTGGAGAGTTAATTTGTGTTTCCCTGGAGATGATAAGCACTGAATAAGAGGCTATGACTAAGTCAAACGTAGGAAAATTAAAGGTTTACTCATTTTATTTTTGACTACATCGTTGTCTTAGTTTAAAAAACGGCTATTTTAAAAGTTGCCAAGTTCAGAGGTACGAATATAAAACATTTCCATAGCTGTATCTATCTGTGACATCTATATGATGTAAAGAAATACGTCTTTAAAATTACTCAAATAGGTTACATAAATACATGCTGCTAAGACAAATGAAAATGATATTTTGAAATTTGCATATGGCATAATTTAAAGTATGTGTCATTGGAAACATTTCCTTATTTAATGATCCCTCCTTGGAGACTATGTCCTTGAGCAGTAAGGACATATTTCTCTCCTTTTTAAAATTAAAGTTAATTTACCTCATCAACTCCCTTAAAGTAAAAGTGTCATAGTTTCTAAAACAATAAATTTTTATCAGGCTTTATCACAGTAATGCCAACTTTTGAGCGATGGGCTTAACACTGAAAATGTAATGTGTACCTTAAGGTGTATAAAAAGTGTATATTTTCAAGGATCAGACTTTATGTTTCAGTTCTGATGTACAAAACACAATAAAGGATGGTAGAACATGTTTTGTTCCATCGCCATATTTGTCAGAGGTACATAGTTGAGATTAGTATTGGCTGTGATTTACTTACCCTAATTTGTGTAAAAATGGGAGAGCTATAGTCTGTAGATTTTTTTTCTTTAAAGGTCATTAAAAGCAGAATTCTTTTTGTATGTTGCTATATACTAACACCTTAAATCTTCTCCTTATAACCTTTTTGAAAAATTACATCAATGATACAGATAACTATTAAAGATCCAGTTGCTGGTTTCTGTCTGCAGATACTGGTTATTTGAAAACTATGTTAGCTAACACAGAGTAACTCACAGCTTGTGCCTCAGATGTAATAAGCATTCAGCAAGAACTAATGACTAATATAAAGGAGTAATGTGCAAATGGTCTCACAGTTTCCAAAAAATGAGAAGAGAGCAGGAAGGAAACCATCATGTCATCCTGAGTTATCAGGGGCACCACACTGTCCCTCAGTATGGCACATCTTCAGAATTTGAACAGTCAATAAATCCACATGGGATCATGCACTAATGAAGTGTGCCAAAGCAATACAAATCTGTAAGCTCAGCAATAGGCAATGTTATTGAAATTAACCCAAAAGGTGAAGTAGAGGGATCTTCACAATTACTTTTTAAACTCTGACCACTTAGTTTCTGACATGGAACAAGCAAAGCATGGGACCTGATGCAAATCTTATGGTGTTGGCTAGCAATTACATTCTGGAGCTGGAAAAGAATAGGGAGATAAAACATCTTGCTTGAAGTTATTTTCTACCTCAGCTATTTATATCTCCTCAAGGGTTTAATATACTGCACTTGCAAAACCTCTGTTTTCTGAAATCTCCCCCCCTCCCTTTGTATTTATGTATATATATACATATATATGCACACACAAACACACACACCCTGGTAAATCTTATTTATTAATCTTATCAGGGGTTTTTATTTATTTATTTAGGCTACAGCTTGTTCTATATATGGGTATTCTGGCACTAATTATAGAACAGATTGTGTTGGGATTTCTACAGGACTGCACTATGGCAATACAGATTAAGCAATTAACCTTGATGTCACTGTAATTATTAAGATACTTTAGCAAAATGAACTAATTTCCCCATAGGATGTTCTGCTGAAATCAACTTCCACTCTTTTTAAGATGCCAAAATAAAAAATGTTAACGGAAAACTAAGTTTGCAATTTTTGTAATGCGCTGGGCCTTTTCAGCCGTCATCTTTTGGTGTTTCACACAACAGTTCACCTCAAACTCACAAATATATATTTTCATAATAGATAAATTTAAAAAAATAATATTCTATGGAGATCATTGAAAAAATAGGGAAAAAAAAGGAAAAGATTATAACCTCTTCACTTGGTGCCTTTGTCACACAACTTCTAACCTTAAAATGCTAAAATATACAACCAAGAGAAAGCGGCTTGTATTTACATCCTGTACACTATTCAGGTAATAAAACTGCTTGCATCCAATATAAAACCATTATATGCTAAACTCTACTATATTAGAAAAACAATAATATGGAATATTTTGTCTTCATATTTACATATATATACTAAAATTTTAAATTACTCATAATTACCTTATTACTTCAGTTTATTAAAATTAAATTTATCCCAAATGCAACTTAGTTTTAACTAGCTCAAATATGAAGTAAATATTAATCTAAAAAAAAGATTTTTTTAAATCTCATTATTGTGGTCTTTTATATGTATAAAACAATATCTGTCCTGCAGAAAATTTTTGTAAAAAACAAACATTTTATTGAGTCAACAATTACATTTCAATCGTTACATGTAATGGTATTAAGACTAATTGCAAAAGCAAGATAATATGCACCCAAAGGAAAAAGAAATTAGCCCAGAAGCAGGTATTACTTTTATTATATTATTTAAATAGTTTTTAAGAAAACTTTCTGTGTTTTACAATACTTTTTTGGAAGACAAATTTGAAGTATTTCAATTATTATTTAAAATTCTGGGTAATTACTTGGTGTAGCGGGTTTAGTTCGTAAACCGGGCAGAAACACCAATTGAGTGTAGTGGGTTTGTTCGCATTTCTTACCTTCTGTGAGATAAGAATCAGGAGGAATACAAAGCAGGTTCGAAACTTAAAGAATATAAAGAAGTTTATTAACAGAACTAAAAGAAAAAGGAATAATAAGGGTTAGAATAAACCTTCAGAACACTTCTCCTCCCCCCATCCTCCTCCCTCCTCCCGCTTACAAAGAGACACAAATTTGGGATTATTTCAGTCAGTTTACCACCTCTGTAATAGTCTTTCATCAGTTCACTTAGGGACAGGAGTCTCTTTTGCCCATGCTATGGGGCTTTTCCACAGTCACAGCACAACAGCCGCCTGGGGTGGTTTTCTGTTGGCATGTGTGAGTCCCTCCCCTCGNCACAAGCATCTTTGCTCATGGCAATCCCTATGCTTTCATGAAATTACAGAAGGGTTCTCTGATGTATCATAGTCCATCAACACAGGTTTACAAAAGATTTTCAGCTTTCAGGTTTTAAAAGCATCCCCTCTATCCCCTCTCTCTCTCTCTGCATTTCAGTTCTTTCTTCTTCACTGACTTTGGTGTCTCTATCATGGTGTTTATTCACATGCCTTTGCCTTTCCCTTTCCTCTGATCTGGAAGAGGATTGATATTGCAGGATTCATTTCTTCTGAGGAACTTACAGCACTGAAGGGATTGCTCTTATCCAGGTCTGGGCATTTGCATCTGGTTTGTCACATGATCTCTGCTGGGCAGCAGCCGGAGTTGGTTTCTGGTGTAAAGTTTCAGTTCGTTTTGCCGCACCGGGGAAAAGTTCATGCTGCCCTGCACAGAGCCACAGGCCGTGGCCTGGCCCCCACCGAGCCAAGACAGAGCAGGGCCGTGGCCCCAGCCTCGCTGGGCCTCTGCGGTCAGGCCCGGTCAGGCCCAGCCCGGCCCGGCCAGGCCCAACCCGGCCCCAGCCGGGCCAAGCGGGCAGGCCCTGTGACCTGTCCCAGGACTGGAAGCGAGAGTTCCTGCGTCTCCACGGGATTTATATATGTAAATTTCAAGAAGCGCTATTGGTCTAAATGACTGTCCATCAAGTTCAGGTTCAAACCACCACACTTGGTAAACTAATAAAATACACCTTCAGAATAATTATTGTCATAAAATTAATTGTATCTATATTACAATAAAGTATAGACATTACTGTTATTAAGAGGTTTCATTTACCTTTCTATGTAGAAATAAAACCACAGAAGAAAAATGGTGAACATGAAGACAGAAAAATCTCAACTTTTTTAGATTAGGAAAAAAACCGTAGTTTGTCTGTTTTATAATTCTTCCAGTGCAGCACATTTGCATAGTACTGAAGGCTGTTCAAGCAGCTACTTCAATTATAAATGGAACTGAAGCTATTATCAGTTGCATTGGTAATTCTTCAAATAATATCTTTTTTCAAAAGAAGGAACAGTCCTTGAAATTCTGCATTCTCTATTTCATAGCAGAACCATTTTTTTCTTTTTCTTCAAACCTTGATGAAGTTGAAGAGAAAAATATTTAGAAAATATGTAGGTTTTGTCAGGCTGATATTTCCTGGGTATACCTATTTAAAAGAACTCAGAACTTTTTTTTTTAATTGTTTTGTTTTAATGAAAAAACAAGACTTGTAGGTTTCCTGAGATTTGTTTTTGTTTTGAAAACAGTGGAATATTTACAGACACTTGAGTAAACAGAGATGCAGCTGCACTGGAGCCATTTATGCAGGCGTGTGTAATAGAACGAAATGGAAAAATTAAGAAAACTTAACTAACCCATTTAGGATACTGAAGAATTTATAGTGTTCTAAAAAGAAAGAGAAATTTAATCTACAAATGTCTCTTTCTACAACAACCACTGTTTTGATTGAAAATGATAAGACTGCCCTAACTACCTATGTCAAGCAGGGCCTGTACCTGATTGCTCCCAGCGAAGGACAATCTCATTCCTCTCTTGCTCTGTCCTACAGGAGTCATTGCTAAAAGCAGTGGTTTCAGTAACATATTCCCAAGAGATGCTAGCAGAACACAGGAATCCACTGCTGACTATTTGTGGCCATTTGCATTTATGATTTGCTCCAATTTTTTTTCTTCAGTAACATGTTTTATCACTTAACCATATTTCACTCCTTTCCTCTGATTTGCAGATATTTGTATTAATGGAAAAACTTGTACATTTTTAATATGTTAAAAGTTTCAATGTATTTTAATGTGCTTGTAATATCCCAAAGAAAATATTCTATAAAGCATTTAATAGTGAGAATTATTAGTTAGTAGTTCTGTTAATGAGCTGGGTATTACTCACTTGGAATACTTTAGTAAGTGCTTCGAAGGTGTTCCAACTATGAGGTGACAGATACCTTCCAGACAAGTACCACAAATACATACATCATATGGAGAAATAGGAAAATTCAAAGAAATTAAATGATTCATTGGGATCCCTGCAAAAGCTGAACGCAGGAAAATTAAGAAAAAAAAAAGAGACAATGTACAGAACTGCTCTGAGGTGAGTTATAGTGTATTGAATAAACATAGTTATTTAACATTTCATTTGTTCAGTCTTTTTTTGTTGTTGTTTGGGGGTTTTTTGTCAGGTTTTTAATAAGTGTAATAGATATATTTACGAACAAAGGTGCCTTTTCTTCTCATTGACTGCCATAGGGAACAATGTTGTTATGGTATTACACATTAATCATTACGCTTACCTACTGAAAATACTTCTAAAAGTGTGCATTTCCATTTCTGTAATATGTGGCTATGTGATTCTGTAATATACAGAACAGGGAGAACGTAAGAACTTTATGCCTTCTCATCTCAGGGCCCAAAACACAAGCCTTAGGTTTCCTTTCTCTTTTACTGGGATTTTTTCCCCCATTCTTTCTTTTCTCTTTCTTGTACCTGTCAAAGATCCTTGTTTGGCTGGCTCTTGCCAGCCATTCAGGTGAGCCACAGGTGGTCACAGGGCCTTTTGCAAGCAATTGAAACGTCTCAGGGGAGCACAAGCAGCAAAAACAGGTGAGCAGGGGCGTGGTGCGGCAGTCGAGCAGGGAGGGTGCAGCCACCCTCCGAGCTCCTGCTGGGGGACTGTGTGTTAGATGGGCATGGTGTTTTGGCTGTGGGCTTTTCTGGTTTGGTTTTGTTGGTTTTTGTTTTTTTTTTTTCCCAACTTGACTAGATCCAGCAATGATTTACAAACCATCAAAAGCCGTTGCTGCTGCTGCCAGCACGAGTGTGCTAACCCAGACAGAACCCCCCAAGCACAAAGCTGCCCAGGCCACTGGCTGCAGGAAGTGTCTGACCCTGCTGTAAGTACCAGAGCACTGTGCAGAAGGCACCTGTGTACGGTGTGAGCAGGTGAGTGATCTGCTCTGTCTAGCGGCAGAGCTTGAGGAAGCAGTGGAAAGGCTAAGGAGTATTGAGGAAAGACAAACAGGCTGGTGGAGTTACACCTTTCCAATTCTGAGCTCAGCAGGAGTCAGAGGAGTTGTGCCTGTCTTGTCATCAGCAGAGGAGGAGACTTACTAGAAGGGGGTTGTTCAGCCCAAAGGAAAAAAGACCTTACAACTGCCGACAACTACCAGAAAGGAGGCTGTAGCCAAGTGAGTGTTGGTCTCTACTCCCAGGCAATTGTCCATAGGACAAGAGTACACAAGCTGTGCCAGGGGATGTTTAGGGTGGACATTAGGACGAATTTGTTCACAGAAAGGGTGATTTGGCATTGAAATGTGCTGCAAAGGGAGGTGGTGAAGCCATAGTCCCTGGAGGTATTTAAGAAAAGACTGGATGTGGCACTCAGTGCCGTGATCTAGCTGATGAGGTGGTGTTAGGTCATAGGTTGGACTCTATGATCTAAGAGGTCTTTTCCAACCTAGTTGACTCTGTGATTCTCTGATTCAGTGATTTTTTCAATGTTTGTCAAAGGTCCTTGATTTTTCCTTCCCTCGTGTACTGACATTACAATATAGTTTTTCTTTTAAATAATCAATTACTTATTTCACAAATGACTGCCCAATAGTGGATTGACAATTTGTTTCACTGGTTTCTGTTGCTCAGGGCTGAAAATGCTATCACCTTGTTTTCTTTTATCATGCCATTTGAATTTCTATTTAGATTCGATAAAGTCATAATAGGGCTTCACAAATAACCACATTCAACACAGCTTTTTCCTCTCTAAGCATTTCCATAGCCAATACATTTCTGACATTTATGCAATATTCTTTTATTTTTGTATGGGCAGTGTAATCAATGGATTACAATGGGGAAAGACTAATTTCTCTGGCATTTTCTGAATCAGAAATGTTAAAGAATCAGGCTTTTGGGAAGTAAATAGTCATAAAGCAAAATTAGACATGTAAAATTGTAAAGGAAGATGGTATGTTATTGTCTGTGTCAGGAAAATGAAAGACCCTATTAACTTTTTTTTAAGCTAAAAATTACCTAATTACTCAATTCAGACCTAATAGTAATTGAAGCAAATTTCAGAAATTTACACCTTGTAATTTTACATATTCATTTAATGACTGTAGGTACTTTCCTAAGCAACCTACAAGTTAGATGTGCAGACTCTCTTAAAAAATTATTTTTGTGATTTCTAGCAGTGTTTCTATGAATACCACTGCACAGACTTCCTCATAACTGAAACTTTGATAAAAAAATTTGAATAAACAAGAAGTAATGCAAGAAAGAAAAGAGATATTAAATACAAATAAATTATCTTTGGTTCACGAGTGTGTAAAATTCAGACGTGGATGCTAATCAAATATTTTGAGAAAGTTAGTTACAGGCAACATAAGAAAAAAAATTATATCAATTTATCATCTTGCATATGTTTATGCTTTCTGAAACCTTTTGGAATATGTGGGCCTACCAAGAAAACACCACCTACAGTCTGATGTAAATTAAATCCTTTAGACTGACATTAAGACTTGTTTAAACAACCATAAAACTTACAGGTTTAAAGAAAAACATCAATTTGTTTTTCATTGCTTTCATAATTCTCTAAGTTATCTTTTTTCCTAAGACGTAAGGCAGATTCAAAACTGTTATTCTAAACCAAATGCAGTTGAATAGAATCTCCAGAATACTAATTTCTGAAGCCTTTCATGAAAACAAGCAACAAGATAAAGGAAAGAAACAAAAAAACTCCAAAAAATTGAAAGTAAAGGTTCAAGTTAAATAAGAATTTACTATTATTTTTTAAAAAAGGCTTCAGGAGGTTCTCAATCATACCACTACATTAGGGAAGAGAAACCATATGGTATTAAACTGAAAAAGGCAAGAGGAAAAAAGCTTTCATAATATTTTCTTTTTGAAATATGTCTTTATATGTAAAATACTAAACAAAAGAGAAATTACCTTGCTTCACCTAATTTTAATCTATAGTTCTTCAAGACATGCATACTGTCAATTGAAACAGGAGGAAATGCTATTATAAAACAATCACTTCCACATACTCTGTCGTTATTCTTCTCTCAACTTTGATGTTATCTTCATAAATTTTAAGATGTCATATCTCTCAGCTTTGCTGGATGAGATCAGCTTCTCAGATCAGAGAAAAAGAATTTTTGAGACGTTATAAAAGCTACTAAAAGCTATGTAGAAATGTGAGTTATCTAAGAATAACTATCAGCACTGCAGCAATGCTTGTATTTTTCTGTCATTCATAATGTTGCATGAGAATAAAACCTCACTAAGTATATTTTGAGCTCTTGGTGACATATATATGACTAGACATATATAATTATTGTTTTATACAATAATCTTTACAGACCAGCCTTTTCTAGGATTTTGACAGTTTGGGGTTGTTTGTTTGGGTGAGGTGTTTTTTGGTGGGTTTATTTTGTTTTTGAGCATAGAAGGTCATAGAAGAAAGCTGGTTCCATTTGTTTTGCTTTCACCTACATGCCATTTCCCTGTAACAAATGAAAAAGCTAAAAGGGAGCAGCCTTTATGAGAAGTAATTCCACTTTATAGATTAATAAGGACTACAGCAGCATTTTTAGAAAACTTAAAGCTTAAAAAATTATTTTTTCACATTGTTCATTTACAAGTATATCTACCACACTGAAATATTTAACTGCCAAGAATATGTCACCTACAGTATGATGCAAAATAAAATATTGATTTTAAATGTAAACACACAGTACTGTGGTGGCATTAACAAGTTCCTCATTTTGTTTATGTATTGCTGGCAAGAGTAGAGAATGCTGTTTAGCCTACACATAAGTTGATGTAACCTTTTCTTGCTGAGGAACCATCTCTAATAAGACTGTCTGACATGCTGTAACAAGATGTTCACTGGACTAATGTGAACATATTGATGATATGGCTTTCCTGAGCCTACTATATATCACTAGTTTTCTCCAAGTCAAGTGAAATCAGACTGCTGGTCATAAAGAATTTGAAACTTGTGTCATGAGAATTTGCTTTTGATAGGTTTGCTATAAAGATGTATTTTCTGGTTCAAATCTCTCAGCCTGCTTATCGCTTCTTCCCTCTCTCATTAGCAGATAGCAGCACAAGAACTATGCTTCTCTGTCATTTCTCAATTAATTTGCATGATACCACAGGGTTTTCTGAACTTTTCATTTAATATCTGACCTTATCAGTAGTATTACTAGTAATTTTTGCAGATTCTTTTCTCTCTTATGATCTCTCACCAACAGTATTTCAACATCATGAAAAAGTATAAAATTAGAAATTGTCACCACAGATCCCATTTGATACCTGCAGGGACCCTGTTCTGGAAAACTGAAAAGGGTCCTTAACGTGAGGCAGAACACTAAAACTTAATTATTCGCACTTTAAAATAAGATACATTGATTTAACTACTCTCCTCTTCTTATTTCTTCCTCTCTTCATTCCTTTTCTTTCTTTCTTTTGGAGCAATCATCCTGACTTTTTGGTCCCATTTCATATCAACTTTTGAGAAAATTATCTATAAACCGAAAAAGCACTCCGATAAGATGACAAAGTTCTGATACCTCCTTCAAGGCGACCGTAGATATAAATTGTATATTTGAAATTTCCACAAGAAATTCTTATCCAAAGAGATAAGGACAATTTGAAAAAGTATTAAAAAGTCTTTTCCTAATATTTTTACATCTGCTCTTCAACAGTTATAAAAACTTTGGTTTTGTTAGGGTGTTGACCAGATGACCTTCTTTAGGCTATTTTCTATTCTAGTTAGAAATCACAGAATTAAAGATTCCAGGACTCAAAGTGAGCTGAAAAGATCAGCTAGTCCCTATCCCTGTAGTCCAAAGATGGCTTCCTTGGAAACACAAACTTTTTATGCTAATTGCTGCATACTTCTACCAGCATTCATTTTATTGGGACAAAAACCCCAGGAGCGACAGGAATATTTTTCCATGTTTAGTATTCATTTGAGTGATAAAATGCTGTGATGACCAGCTTCGTAGAAAAAATGGATGAAAAATTGTGGCTGCCAAGAAGATTTAAAACTTCATTATGAGGCTGGCATGGAAACTTTTCCAGTAACAGGAAAGGTCTGTCTGCTGCAAGGAAAGGCAGAGATCACAGATGACAGGATTTTGAATAAAGTTTACTTTCAAGTTATTGATTTTCAGCAAATTACTCAACTTCAGAAGAAATACTGTTAAATATACAACATAAGTGTATATTAATTTCTTGTCAATACCATCTGGCATCTTGAAAACAAAGTAGTTATTAATATTGCAAAGGTGTCAAAGCAGGATTTTAGAGGAGAATAATGCACTTCTTTCTTTTAAAATAGTACCATATAGGGTTATGAAATCAATGCAAAACTAATTTCTAATTCTGAAATTTTAATCTTATTTTGGAGACACATCAAAATATTTTCTAACAGGATAATTAGCAATGTAGTACATTATAGTAATTTACAATCACTTTAATAAAAATGTATTGAAACCATGATTTTTAATATTTTTTTCTTTACAGTCAAGAAGATAGTATTGGATGCATCTTAATTTGAGATAAATTGAAATTAGTCTCTTAAAAAAATTGGAATAGTGAGAAGTTATATGACATCCATAAAGACTGGAGATACAAGATATACGTATAGCAAAATGAAGTGCTTCAAATCCAAAATTTGGTGTTTCCAACATTATGATAACACAAAAGCAATTTAAAAATTTGATTACTTTTAAAAGTGTTATCACACATTAAAAGTGGTGCTGTATGACAGCAGCAGTGTGAATTCTGCAATGGTAG
The DNA here is from genome assembly GCA_013397725.1 of Rhagologus leucostigma. Lineage (NCBI taxonomy): Eukaryota > Metazoa > Chordata > Aves > Passeriformes > Rhagologus > Rhagologus leucostigma. Next base: position 9,418,070 of record VZTD01001045.1, read on the forward strand.
ACACACTGATGATGCAATCTCTTACAGTTTGACATATCAAGGGTGCTTACAACCCTACCCATTCTTCAGGTATAACCTATGTAACTGTCTTTTCTGGAAAACAGAGCCCAGTGAGTTCAGTACAAAACCACAGGTAGGCTTCTCCCTAAAGCAGATCCCTAAATTTATAATATTCTCATGGAAAGAAGTCTATGGAACAGAACATGGTTTCTTCAGGGCTTGAAGTACTGCTACCAAGCCTTGCCAAAAAAGAAGAGGTAGGAAAACAGAAAGACTTTTTTTTTTTTTAACTCTCTATTCATGTACTTTAGAAAATTCTGCTCCTGCTTTCACTATCTTAAGTTGAAAACTCACTACAGGCAATGAGCAATAACATCTATTCTTTACATCTGCTGGATTTTAGACTCTATCAGAATCTGCTAAACCACAAGCCAACATTTTTTTCATCTGCAATTTCCTCTTCTTTACATGAAATTTTATTGGCTTGCCCACCTCTCCTAGAGCTCTGTGTGCTACTCTGATGCTATAAAGTGTAGATACGGCAAGACCCTGATACTACGTTATAAATTATGAGTTAATATAGTGTTCTCTCTGTATCTTCTTTTATTGTTAAACATAGGCATTATAAAAATCACATTTGGGAAAATAAAAAACATCAAAAGCATTTACATAGATATCCTTCATCTGGGAAATTTTACATAGTTCTCATGCAATTTTCTGTACTTCATTTAGGACTATATTTTATCTCTAATTAGATTCTAAAGTGCAAAGAGCATCTCATTGACTTTTTTAGGTGTACCTAAATATTTTACCTCAATACACTTTAGAGGTATATCGACAGTTAATGACGCAGATATGAACCTAGTGAGATTTAAAGGATTTTACCTATCTTCAATGAAGAAATTTCTTCTTGAAGTACTTAGTGTTTCAGACTCATACATGCCTATAAAGTTTCAGGTATCTACTTTTCCATGTTCTTCTGTGTGTAAAAAAAACCCATTATAATACTTTTAAGAAAAGAAAATTATAAATATGTTTAAATTGTGAGAAGCATAGATATTTTTGTGAACAACCCTTAGAAATCTTTCAGCAAACTCTTGTTATGCTGATACAATTTTGGTACAATCCCATGTTGACTAATTAAAGACTTGTTTGCTGCTGAAATAATTTTTTTTCTAACATTTTTAAATATAGGTAATTACCATTCAGTAAGAAACATATATGGTCATGTGCCAGCTCTGTACAAGGCTCACACCTGGTTGTGTGGGCTCACAGTGCCCATAGACCTACTTCTGTTGTGCTTAACCCTTGGAGCAGCAAAGGAGTGTCCCTGTGTGCACTTGTCATACTGTTTAGTGAGATAGTTGAAATACCAAAGTTATACATCCCATTTCACTCCGAGGGATCTTATTCCTCTCCATAGAGAAATTAGTTTGTACCTCAAACATGTGAAATTAACAAACATGTGATTTAACATTTGGACATTGTACTCAGGTCACAGTTCAGTCCTTCGTGAAGAGTCAATGCCCAGTGTTTTTAGAAAAAAAAAGTGATGTGTTGATGACAAATGTTGGTCAAATCAACCTCGTGTTCAAACCCTGTTCTGCTGCTGTCACGGTTTGAAGCTGGCCAAGCGCCAGGCACCCATGAAAAACTATTTACTCATTTTCCCCTGCTATAGCCAAGCAGAGGAGAGGAAACTAAAACTTCATTTTCATGAGCTGAGATAAGGATTATTGAGGAAAAAACTTTAAGGCAAAACAGGTTCAAAACTTAAACAGTATAAGGAAGATTTATTATTAACAGAATTAAAAGTAAAAAGGGTAATGAGAACTAAAGCAAACTTTCAGAACACCTTTCTTTCCCAGTCCCTCCATTTTTCTAACGACCACACAAGGAAAGACAACACGGGGTTTTGGTCAGTATTTCACTTCTTAAAAATCTTTCTTCAGTATGCTTAAGGAAAAAGAGTTTCTTCTGCTGTGCCATGGGATCCTTCCCACGGGAGATGGTTCTCTGTGAACATTCCTAGCGTGGTTTTAACTTCCATAAGCAGTAGTCCCACCTGAACCTGCTGCAATGTGAGTCCCTCCCATGGGCCAAGCAGTCTTCCCACAACTGCCTAGCATGAGTCATTTTATTTCATAGGGTTTAGTCCTTTAAGGATGAGCTGTTCTAGTTTGGAAGCAAAGGCTCTCTTCCTCTGTCTCTAAAAGCAAGGGTCATCTCTCTCTGTTCGAATTCCTCACTGGAGTACAGCTCTTCAGTATCCACACGCTCCAGTGTGAGCACTCCTTTTCATGGGCTGTGTGTGGATATCTGCACCCCTCTATACACTTCATGAATTACAGGGAAATAGTTTGTTGTATTATAGTCCTCACCACGGCTTGCAGGAGAATCTCAGCTCCAGCACTTGGAGCACCTCCTGCCTCTCCTTTTTTCACTGACCTCGGTGCTGCCATGTTGGTTCTCCTCACGTGTCCTCACTTTTCCTTTTTCTCTGACTTGGAAGAAAGTTGGTGTCCGTAAGTTGCAGCTGAGAGATTGGTCTCATCTGGGCTCTGCATCGGGGAATTGCTCGCCATGTCTCTCGCTGCGGGCCACATGGTCCCTGCCGGCAGTGCACAGCCAGCCCCGGCCACGTGGTCCTTGCTGGCACCGCACGGGCGGCTCCGGCCTCAGAGTGCCCCGGCTGGGCGGTCCCAGCCTCGGAAGGGCTCCAGCTGCGTGGTCCTAGCCTCGGGAAGGCCCCAGCCACGCGGCTCCTAGTGGCCCCCACCAGGATGGGCCCCAGCGGCCACCTCACCACCCCTCAGGAGAAGAAAGAGAATTTCCTGTGATTTTTCCTTTCTTAAATCACAGAGGCGTTACCAACTTCTGTAATTGGGTTGGTAACCTGCCCATCGTCAGAGCCTTCAGCAATTGGCTCTGGGCCAGAGAAGTTTTGAGCAGCCTTTTTTGCCACCCACTAAAACCAGGCTATGTTGAACCAACACAGCTGCTTAATACATCAAGAAAATAAAAGATACATAATCCAAGCAGTAGGACAAAAGGCAATAGCCAGAAACTGATGTACAGGAAGTTCCACCTGAATATGAGGAAGGACTTCTTTACTGTACTGATGACTGTGTACTGGAACAGGTTGCTCAGAGAGATTGTGGAGTCTCCCTCACTGCAGATATTTGAGAACTGTCTGGATACAATCCTGTGCCATGTGCTTTGGGATGACCCTGCTTGAGCAGGGAGGTTGGCCCAGATAATCCACTGCGGTTCCTTCCAACCTTAATCATTCTTATTCTGTGATAATCTTCTTGCACCAGCTAACAGTCAAAAAATGTTCCTTCTGGGAAAAAAACCCCCAACATCTGGCAAGATTCCCATCAGGAAAAACAGGTGCTTGACTTTTATGTTGCATATGGAAAATTTCACACACATGATCTCTGAGGAAATGGAATATGAACTAAACAGTTTCTTTCTGAATGGTGTTTTTTAGAACTATGTGGGAAAATATCGTACTAGAAACAAAGTCTGCAAGACTTAAAGCCAAACACTCAAAGCTCTTCATTTTGCAGAATAAATACAATTGCAGTTCTTATAACAGTGAGGATATTGTTCTTACCTATACATTTTAAACTAATCCAAATATTCTTATTTGCTTGAAAGTGGCTTGAAATCAGACTTTTCCCACAGCAACAAATTTATCATTAGGGACTAGTATAATTGGAGTAGTTTCCGTTTATTTAATTACAATAGTTTCCATTTTTTTAATTACAAAAGCATTTCATTTATTTTACCTCTGACAGAAGGAAAAAATTGCTGCTGACATCAAAGCAGGGCTGCTACTTGGTACTGTAACTCTAGTTTTTAAAATAACAATTCTAAACAGATTTTCTAATTTCTTGCAGAAAAAAAATCTTTAGGCAGAAAATAAAACACGAATTTTTTTTGCTCCAGGATGCTCATCAAACAACTGATGCACAGGTAGGTGCTGTTAATTACTGCAAGGAATGATTTTATCTATTTTAATATTCATCCTCTTTGGACTTGGGTCTTATTATCCAGATGCTGTCACGAATTGGTAATAAGGAAGCTGTGAATTCAGACCTGGATCTTTTCCTAGTTAGCCTTGGAAATGAGACAAAGCAAAATAGCAGCTAAAAATTAGAAAACTTCTGTTCCATTCAATGCTAAGCAATGCCGTGCTATGCCATCTGCATAATGCTACGCTATGCTACTCTGTTAGTCCATTCTTTCTTACTCTGTTTGGGATACTGGTTTTGGGACAGAAATGGTGATGCTTATGCTACGTGACATTATGCCACCTGAAAGCTAGAATGGCTGATAGAGGCTGGATATTAATTTTTAATTTTTAATTAATTGTCATTAATGTTTGTTCTTTAGCTGTCTTAATCTCAGTCCTTCTCTAAAACTACAAATACCCATAAAAAAGCTGAAACTCATATCCTGACACTGTGTACAATGCTGGAAGGGGGAATATAAAAAACAATTCTTATTGATATTTAATCTCTGTACACAGTATTTATTGTCTATGTACTAAAGGCACTGCAAACATTGTGGGGGCAGTGGGCAAGAGGGGCTAGAAGACAGCTGCTGAAATTTCTCATTTATTTGTGAGCAATGTTTTAGTGTTCTCTTCAAACAGAATAAAAATGAGTTGTCATAAATTTTTGTTGCTTGCGGTACATAAAGATATTTTATTAAATTACCATCCTTTATTCATGCATCTGAAACATGGATGAATATGAAAGTTCTTAGAAGCAAAATTGTATTTCTGTATTAAAACTCAGAATCATCCTCATATATAAAAGTAAATATTCTAAAAGACTTTTCTGGATTTCAGTTCTCAGTATCATATGGATTATTTTTCAATGATAGCCCTTATCTTCCACAGTAAGTTAGTTAACTGTAATCTTTACAACAACAGAGACGCAAAGAACTAAAATACTTTAAAAAAAGAATAAGATCTCTATGGAAACTTGTGGCAGGGATATTTTTTCCAGCTATTATATACTAGTAAAAGTAATATTAAAGAGATTAACATAATTCCTGAGAAACTACAGGGAAATGAGACTTTATTTACTAAATAAAACAAGAAGGAAACACATTATTCTTCAGCCAACAATCTCAGGTCAAACTTTTATTATCAATTTTTAAATATGGAAACTCAAGAGTAAACATTAGGTGACTCAAAAATCATTCAAAAAATCAGGAGACTTTTGGTTCAGAGACAAGATAGTCTTCAACTGTAGTACATAAAAATATTTTCAAGGCACCCACTTGGATATAAATCTTTCTTTTAATTTCTTAAATTGATTTGGATTTAACAACTTCTTTTATTTTAAAATTTATCTTGGTCACAGATAAGACTAGAGACATATATGGGATTTAATACTGCAGTCATTTTAGGACTTCAGAGGTTTTCCTATGCGTTCATTGAGGTGGCTTTTCTTGGATAAATCATGTTTAAACAATCTTGACTGGCTTCCATAGTGAAGTAACTGGCTCAGTGGATGAGGGGATAGCTGTAGAAGTCACTTGATTTTAGCAATATGAAGTTTCCAATAACATCCTTCTTTACAATCTGTTGAGGCATGGACTATAGATAGACCATAAAGTTGGTGAAAACTTATGCAGCTACTAGGTTCAAAGGCTGGTTAATGACTCAAAGTTAAAGTGGTCATTGGTTATAAATGGAGCTCCTCTGACACATTTTCTTGTAAAACCTTTGTTTTCACTTTTCACTCAGTTGTATGACTTCTGATAAAAGTGAAGAAGTATTTTATTCAGAAGCAATGGGCAATGGTATGTGTACATATAGGTTTGTTTATCCTGAGACACCTGTTTGCTTTTCCATTGTTTTGAGAGATGTGATACAAAACTCCGTATTTTACCTATGCCAGGAACTTAAAAAGCCGCTGTTTTCTGTAAAGTGAAGGCTTTGGTATATAAAGAAGACATGCTTGTGGTTTGACTTTGGTTCTTTGCTCTCTCAGTGAAGAACTGCAGCCTCCTCAAGGAGGTCTTAAAGCCAAGAGTCAGTACCAGATCTGTATGGGCAACATACTAATCATCTACCTACTGTTTCTCTCACTGAGTTTCTTTCTGCTTCTCCTCACTTCATCACGGAAAGCATCTAATATTGCTTAGATTAGTGTAGCAGTTGTCACAGCTGTGTAGCAGCAGTTGCAGACAGAAGGGGAAAGCTCAGACCAACGGAATCACATGTTTCTGTATGTACATCAGGTCAAAATTCAACTAATTATTCTGGTCACTTTTATGTTCATATATTTGCTATCCTTTTCACAACAAAACCAAATGGAACTATCAGCTGTGACAGTTATGTAAGGCCTATTTAATAGAATATTTCTACTTAAAAACCTGAATCTAAACAAATCTAAAAATCTTAGAATCATAGAATCATTAAGGTTGCAAAAGACCTCCGAGGTCATCGACTCCATTTGTCTTGATATTCTGCACCAACCACCTTATCTTGTTTACCTTATGTCTAGGATCAATCATATCTTGTAATGATTGTTTTATGAAAGCTTTTATTCAATGTTTCAGTTTAACTATAGTCATCTAAAGTCACAAAAAGTAAGGGTTCATATTCAGATTTCAATCACGCACTTTTTTCAGGCTGTATAGATTTATCCATAGTTTAGCATTTCTCAGCATTTTAGACATTTTGTTGTTCATCTGAATTCTGTCTCTACCTTGTGGTGCAATGATTTTCAACTAAAATGACAGACTGAAACTCTATACTTTTGTATGTTAAAAAGGATTTTGAAACAATATGGTCTGAAATGCTTCATCCCAAAATCCTGCTCTGAAGCATGGATTTTACATAAAAGAGCATGTAAAAATCCAGTCTGAGCTGATCTATAAGAACGTATTTTGACATGAATAGTAAGAATTTCAGTGAGGGTTACATTTGTCTTTGCTACCTACACAGATTTGATGGTGAGACCCAGCAGAACACTTTATTTCACAGAACTATTGACTATGTTGGTTATAAATAGTCTTAATAAAATCTCAGACTTAATCATGATATTCAAATCCCACATGATTATAAAAAATGAGGGTAACAAATAGAAAGGATTTACTGTATCTGCAAGGGTATTTGTAGTACAAAGTCAACTGGTCGTGCTCTAGAGAAAGAGATTTTTGATGCTGACGTCCCCTGTCAGGAGAGCACAAACTTTACATTAGGAGAAGATGACAGGACTGAATAAATGGAACATCAAGGGACTAGAAATACATAGCAAATAGGCACAGCTAGGAGGTCATTTGGAAAGAGAACCAGCTGGATGCAGTTGGTGTGAGGGCACAGCAGCAAATCTATCATCTGTCCACCAGCAGAGAAAAGACACAGGAGACTGGACTGACTTCAAAGAGTGCCTGTACTAGTAAACAGTTTGAAAAGGGGTAGCTGAACTGGAAACTGGTATTCTATCTTCACTTTATTTCTCAGCCCTTCATCTCCACCCTTTATTCCCAAACCCATCCTCTCTTCCTTTCTTGCTCCTTACTTTTCCATCGCTCAGTTCCAGATATTATCTTATGGTGCTTCAGGGTAAGAAATGCAGTTATTACTCAACAAGTTGCATAAATATCTGCTGTGATTACTTTGTTTATGAATGACTGATGAGAATTTTATAAATATATTCCTTTCCTGAAGTTTCAAGGACAGTCCAATACCAACTAACTAAACAGCTCCTTTGCAAATGGGAAACCTGTCACACGGTGGTCCCCCAAGGATCAGTATTGGTTTCAACACTGTCTGATATCTTCATAAGTGATTTGGATGACAGCATTAGGTGTACCCTGTTGAACTTTGCAGAACATACCCAAGTGGGGAAATGGGCACTTTGGGAGAGTCACCCTGAAGACCCAGATAGGCTGGAAGACTGGGCTAACAAGAACCTTATGAAATTCAGCAAAGACAAGTGTAAACTTCTGCACCTGGGAAAACAATCCAGGAGTCCAGCACAGGCTAGGATCTACCCAGCTAGAAAGCAGCTCTTTGGAAAGGCTCCTGGGGGTCCTGGTAGACAATAAGTTCCGTATGAGTGACCAGTGACTCTCTGCAGCAAAGAAAGCCAATAGGATGCTGGGCTGCATCAAAAAGAGCATCACCAACAAAGATAAACTGTCCCACTCTACTCAGCGCTTGTCAGGTCCTACATGGACTACTGTGTGCAGTTTTGGTCCCTGCTATATAAATCATATGTGGACAGGCTGAAACTGTCCAAAGAAGGTCCATAAAAATAATCAAACTATTGTGAAGCTTGTCATACGAAAATTGGCTGAGAGGACAGGGTTTGTTCAACCTTTAGCAAAGAAGGCTTAGGGAAGACCTTATCACCATGTTAAAGTATTTAAAGGATGGCTACAAAGAAGATGAGGACTCCCTTTTTGAAAGGAGTCACAAATGAAAACAGGGATAATAGGTACAATTTACTCCTGGGGAGATTCTAATTGGACAGAACAGGAAAATTTTTCACAGTGAGAGCAATCAGCCACTGGCTCAATCTCCCCAGAAAACGGCTGGATTCCCCAACACTGGAGAATTTTAAGATTCAGCTGGACAGGATGGTGGACCACTTTGCCTAGGCTGCGCTTTTGACAACAAAGGTTGGACCCGATGATCATTGAAGTCCCCTTCTAACCTTGTATTCTGTGATCATATGAAATTCTGTCTTCTTCCATGATTACCATGAGCTGTTGACCTGTCCTATGTTAATGAATTTTCAGTGAACTCCACTGACACCCTGTCTCTGAATATCTCACTGTCCCTATAAGGACTATTTCATGGGTAACACTAAAGAACATGTGACTCTATGAGAGACTTAAGTCTTTTTCACAATCCATTTCTGTTATAAAATAACACATTCTGGCTCCTTTCCTTCAAAGTTGATCTGTGAATTTGTTCTGACTACTCAAAAGACAGTTTCTGGAGGGAAAATCTATCTCCATTTTGCATATTCTTACTGCATATTTATCTTGACATTTTTACTTAATTGGCTCTTGGATATAAACCTGACTAGTTGGCAGCCCACAAAGCTTATAGTCTCTTTGTTTTGAGAACCAGTGGAGGCTTTTACAACCTTTGCTGCCTAAAAAAATTAGCAAAATCCTCTGTTAAAAACCACCAAAGGGACTTAGGAGCATGAACCTCTGTAGATCTGAAAGCCTTAGCTAATAAAATATAAGACACCAAGTAATTCCACTGAAATTACGTGACTAACTGCTTTTTGGGTTTTGCTCTAATCTAGAAATAATGCTTGTATGGTCAGAGGAAAGTTCCACTTATCACTGCATAAGGAGGACATTTTAGCAAGGTAAAGAGTGATCCATTATAGTTTAAAGAAAATTTTGTTATTGTTGAGTTTCACACCGTTTAACCATCACTTAATGATTTTGTCTAACTGTAGAATTTGTCTATAGCAATGAGAAAAGGCAGATTTATATTCAGTTATTTGGTATCAATTTGAAAATTTTCTTTCTAAAAAAATATAATTTTGTATTCCTTAAAACATCATATGATATTTGTCATACATAGTTCATCAGTTGCGTGGTGTAGGGGCTGTAAGCATCTTAGGTGATACAATTTAACAACATTTGCTACTTGCTTATGGGAATTGTCTTTATTTATGCTACCAGGCATCTATTAGCATGACAGGAATGGTGGACAGCAAGTTAAACAGGTCTTATAATCAACATCTACATATATAAGTCATTTATCATGCCCATGTCAAATTTATCAGAAACACAACCTTTCTGCAAGGAAGAAGGAACCACAAGAAAGGTTAACAGATTTAGAATGCTGCTAAAGTCTTAGCAAGTAAGCATATGCAACAAGGAACTTATTTAATATTTGCCATTTTTTGTTGTCTCTGCTGGTACAGAGTAATTGAATAATCTATTTGCTATTTACTATAGCTGCATGACATCCTATGGTGCAACCATTTTCAGTATGAATAAATGTTCTCAATAAACGTTGAACGAGAAAATGCGCTGGTGCGGAACCAATGAATTGAAAAGCTCATTCAAGATCTGATCCAGTGAAACGCAAAATAAGCCCTGTAAGTGGCTATTCTCTCAGTTTGTATTTCTCTGAGAGTTAAGAGGCTGATTATCACCAAATATATTCAGTATCCTGCAGGATCAGATATTAATGATCAGTGATTCTGGCAAACGAGAATGTCTGATATGAAAATGTCATTAAAACTAGCTTTCTCCATCCTTCCTAAAATGTTTTTCTGTGAAACTCAGTTTGAAAAGATGAGAAAAATAACTTAGGGTCTTCTGAAGTTAACTCTTATCTGTCAAAACTCTACTGTTTATTGTCACTGTCATTGTAGATAAATATTCAAGATGTTACTATGATTTGTTGCTTCTTTACTGACTGTTTTATTGTTTGTATTTTAATTAATGATGGGAATGAAAAGTAACTGTAATACAGCATAATGCAAAGATAAACTATTAGATGCATCAATCAAACATATTTTATTTCACTAGTATAACCAATTTTCTAATTTGCAAATTTAGATTTGCACGCAGAGGATCATATTGAAGAAGAATAATTGTGATGGGAAACATAATTTTGAAAGTTCATGTCATCAATAAATGAAGACTAGGAATCAGATGCACAGCATTCTCTGTCATTGTATTATTGAAAACTACAAATATTGAAAAATAATGCATGTTACATTACTTTTATGAGATCTGTGAGATTGCATGTATGGTACTATTCATTTAATTAGTACATCCTTATAGAAAAAGAAACAATAATTAAAGGAACATTGCATTTATCAAGAGATCACTCAAATACATTTTGATAGTTTCCATCACATTTTATGTTATTCGGGTTTTATTCAACAGATGACTCACTAGATGGCTATATGCAAGAAGAATGTCTGTATTTCACAGAAAATGGAAGTACCATATACTGGTAAATATATAAAGAAGTGAATGTTCATGTAACTGTTCCACTTTGGTTAGAAATGAAATAAAAAACTTTGAATCTACTTTTAATAATATTCTCAGGCAAGAGTTAGGCATTGGGAGCTCCTAAAGTAAAATGTTTTCAAAAATTCTAAGTTAATTGTGTCTTCAATATAGCTAAAAGAATTGTAAAGAGAGAATAAACATGGGGGGAAAATAAGAATTTCAGCTGAATATTTAGTATAGTGAAAACAAACTAGATTTTTTCAACATCTCAGATACATAAGGCAGATTCACACGCAAAAACAGTTTGTTGAAAATGTAGTATATCACAGCCAGTTGAGAATTTTTACTTAAAATAATATCATCAAATTGAAATTTTTTTTGACTTGTCATTACATATTAAAAATATTCTGAATATTTATCTTGAGTTTCTCTCCTCATCTTGACTTCTGAAATTTCTGTAGATTTTTCTTTTGTTAATTAGATTGTATTTCCATTGAAGTTCGGTTTTCTTTCTTCACCTCTGTGTTGTGGTTTATCCTCAGCCGGCAGCTAAGCCCCACACAGCCTCTTGCTCAGTCCTTGGTGGGATGGGGGAAAGAACCAGAAGAGCAGAAGTGAGAAAATTCATGAGTTGAGATAAAGACAGTTTAATAGGTAAAAAAAAGCTGTGCAAACCAGCAAAGGAAAACATGGAATTAATTTACCACTTCTCATGGGCAGGCAGGTGTTCAGCCTCCTGAGAAAACAGGGCTCCAACATGCATGATAGTCACTCTGGAAGACAAAATGCCATAACCCCAAAAGTGTCCTCCCTCCACCTCGCCTTTCTGCTATTTCCCTTCAGCTTTTATTGCTGATCACAACATCATATGGCATGGGATACCCCTCTGGTCAGTTGCGGTCAGCTGTCCTGGCTGTGCCCCATCTCAGCTGCATGTGCACACCTAGCCTCCTTGCTGCTGGGGTGGGGTGAGAGGCAGAAAAATCACTGACCCTGTGCAAGCACTGCTCAGCAAGAGCAAAAACATGCTTGTTTTATCAAAACTGTTTCCAGCACAAATCCGAAACACTGTCCCGTTGTAGCAACAATGAGGAAAATTATCCTAGCCAAACCCAGCACATTCTGCATTCCTTATTTCCTACAAAATGTCTTTATTTTTAGTTTGTTTCTCATTCATTATTTGTATATTCTTGGAGTGTGTTACCTCACATGCTCTTCCATTGGAGAACTGCAAGCTGTTCATGATTGGTGCTGTCTAGTCAGTTGAAGTCTGTTTTTTCTTGAGTCAGTGCTTGTTTGGCTGTTTGTTTTCTTATTTGTTTGAAGCTATTTCTGCAGAAGCACTCCACAAACTGTCTGTTGAAAGGTAATGAAGGACCAGCATCTTTGAAAAGGAGTCTTCCAGCCCAAGAAGAAATTGAGTGCACTTTTTCACTGATGGCTTTTTAGTTGACAATTTTACTCTTCTTTAGGATAGCAGTTATTCACTGACTTGATGTCGGAAAGCTTGCCAGCATCCTTTTCTGTTCTGCTTCAGGGAGAATCAGCAATCTGAAATATAAACAAAAAAATGTTCTGCTTTACCCTTATCTTCCCAGGGCCCAAAGGATAGAGCTATCAGTGGGTCTGGGAGAGCTGCCTCGGAGTGACACCCTTCTTTAGAGGCCTGTAGAGCCAGAAAAGGAAAATACAACTGAGAAAAAATGGTTCCTGTGGAACTCTTCCTCCACAAATCTCTCCAAGAGAAAGCAAGAGAAGCAGCAGACTGCATAAGGTTGTTACGGGTCCCTGAAAAGTATTTATATCAAAAATTTTAAGGCAAGATGCAGAAGAGAGCAGGTGGTGCTCTGCAGGAAAGGTGACGGTCTCTATTCAGACAAGCATGATAGAGATCATTTCTCAGAAGTCACCACACTGACTATTGCTGAAAAGAGCCCACCCCAGCATTTTATTCCAAATTTTTAGACGTGATAGCAGAGCCCCTACTACTGAGTTTTACCTCCACAGTAAGATAGTAAAATAATGATTCAAATTTCTTTTGCTTACTCATTTCATGACCATTTATATAACAATTTCTTACATTCATATAGTGCAGTGTCACCTCCTGGGAATACACATAATACCCCTTTCCTTCATTACAGCTCTTGGTCTTACACAGTATTTATTATTGTAGAGTTATAGGGAACTTTTCCATTGTATTGTTCCCTACAGGGCAACATCATGCTTTTATCTTCCTCAGTATCTCAATTCTCAAAAGTCGTTTAAGCTTTTGGGTGCCTATCTCTTTTTCAGGTCAAAAAGGCTGAAATGTTTAAGTAGTTTATTTTAAAATATCTTTAATATTTTAAAATCTGTTTCATTTGCAAGTTTGTGTTCAAAATTAAATTTTGTTTAAATAGTGTGAAACTATGAGAAGCTTCTGATTTGCTATCTATATTCTTTTACATTGAGAATAGATTCACCTCTTAAATTTGATCTTAGTTGTCCTGGGTTACAGTGTATTCTATTACCATCCTCATGATCTGTTGAAACCAGGTGTAGCAATGTTCCCTGCCTCCTCCCTCCTCCCTCTGGACTATCTTCTGTTAATGGCCCCAACAACGCCTTGCTGAATGACTCACAGATAACTCGATCCTGGACTATCTCCTGTTAATGGGCCCATCAATGCCTTGCCCCGTGACTCACCATCCCATTGTGAGATGCTCCGCCCAGGGGGAAGGAGCCAAGCATTCCCACCTGGATATAG